>MU186013.1:49969-90242 GCA_016904865.1 Pissodes strobi | reverse complement strand
GAGTGGTTTTTGAGTAATTTGATAAAAAGTCCTTCAAGCATCATACCCTAAATCAGTTAAAGGTTAAATTACCCTTTATATAGACTACTGTCAGGATTAAATTTTTATGGTAAATTACCCTTTATATAGGCTACAATTCAGGCCTAGTAGTATTCACTTACAAGCCGTCCTTGGGTATGAAATCCTGGCTGCTAGGTGATTTAGGTATGTTGCATAAAGGGACACTCAAAAACCACTCCAGTCGCATTGACTTACAAGCCGTCCTTGGGTACGAAATTCTGGCTGCTAACTGATCTAGATGCATAAAGGACCTTTTTACTCAAAAACTACTAATACTACCAGGATTAAATTTTTATGGTAAATTACCCTTTATATAGGCTACAATTCAGGCCTAATCGCATTCCTTGGATACGATATCCTGGCTTATAACTGATTTAGGTATGCGGCATGAAGGAACTTTTTATCAAATTACTCCAAAACCACTCATACTGCCACGATTAAATATTTATGGTAAATTACCTTTTATATAGGCTTACAATTCAGGCCCAGTCGCATTGACTGATTTAGATGCATAAAGGACCTTTTTACTCAAAAACTACTAATACTACCAGGATTAAATTTTTATGGTAAATTGCCCTTTATAAAGGCTACAATTCAGGCCTAATCGCATTCCTTGGGTACGATATCCTGGCTGATAACTGATTTAGGTATGATTCTTGAAGGACTTTTTATCAAATTACTCAAAGTCACTCATACTGCCAGGATTAAATTTGTTTGGTATATTTCCCTTTATATAGGCTACAATTCAGGCCCAGTCGCATTGACTTACAAGCCGTCCTTGGGTATGAAATCCTGGCTGCTAGCTGGTTTAGGTACTTTTATCAAATTCACTCATACTGTCAGGATTAGTTTTTTATGGTAAATTACCCTTTAAATCCGCTACAAATCAGGCTAAATCGCAATCATTTGCATGCAGTCCTTAGGTGCGAAACTCCGTCTGCCAACTAATTTATACCGAGGTAATTTTCAATTTTAAATACCAGGCTTTTTACAATTAATTTTAGTGATAAATTTAGAGCCTTACATAATATTATTACCCATTATTATTATGTTATTAGTATAAATAAAACTTAAAATAATTTTGAAAAATGTCCGACGCCCCTAATCGTTCGGCAATCTTCGGCCGGCCTGGCTGCTGTTTTCACGCTGGCTGGTCCGAAGTGCCAGTTGCGTCAGTCCCCTCATGACCCGGTAATCAATAATGACTACCAGATCACCAGCATAGGCTTGGGTGTAACAATTACCTTTTAGAGGGTGGGACCCGGGACCTTCCAGGTCAAATTAGGGCAAAATTGCGCATTTAGGTGCCTAACAATATGCCGTATAGAAAGTTTTAAAAGTCCGAGTATTTCCGGAGAAAATCAAAAATTTTTTTAAATCGTTTTTTTTTCCTGGGTTGATTTAAAAACGGAATTGAAATTGAATCGCCACTTTTTCCGCTCTATCCAATGGTGGTATCCAGTTTGGAATCTGACGTTTCGTCTTCAAGGGGTCATCATCAACTTTCTTTTTTTCAATACGAACTTTTTTTTTTCATGTTTCAGATGATATTGGCTTTATTAATAATTATTTTTTACTCTTTTTTATTTTCATTTTAATTTTTTTTAATTAGTTTGTTGCTTTGGCGTAATTTAAAATTATTTAGGTTACTTATGAAATTTGTATATTCAAAAAAAAACACCTATTTTCTGTTTGTACTAAATGGAAAATTGGACCCTTGTATTTGTAATAAAAAAAATAGTAAAATTAAATAAACAGATTCGTTTGTTTTTTACCTCAAAGCAAAATAAATAAGAAAAAAGAAAAATAAAAGAATTAAAAAATGGTAAAACATATATTCATGTTAATAGCGCCAATATCATCTGAAAAACGATAAAGGAATATTTATTAAAAGAAGTATTTAAAAAAAGAAAGTTGATGATGACCCCTTAAAGACGAAACCTCGGATTCCAAACTAGATACCACCATTGGATAAAGCAGAAAAATGGCAATGCACAAGTGCAAAAAATTAAAACGATTATTTGAATATTATGGTTTTGTCCCTGATATCTCCGGAAATACTCGGAATTTTAAAAATTTCTAAAGGTGATATTGTTAGGCACCTAAATACGCAATTTTGCTCTAATTTAACCGACACTATTATTGCTTACGGTTTTCGACGGGTTCCGCGTTCGTAGACTAGAAATCGAGCCACCCTGTACAGTACTCATTACTTTATTTAATATGTTAATTTGTGTATTGTTTAAGGCCACACGTGTAACGTAGGAGCTATAGTATTTCATCCTAAGGCGACTATCTCGCAAGAGGAAAACGTCTGCAACATGGCGTCCTGTGCTGCTGACGGCTCTGTAAAATTATGGGATTTTAAAGGAGAAGAACCTATAGCCGATATTGAAGGGCATATACCTCATAGAGTATCTAGGATATGTTTTCATCCTTCTGGCAGGTTTCTAGGTAAGTCAATTACTGTGCCAAAATTGATTAGAGACATTGATTTCTAAAAGGATTAGTGTAGGGGGATGTTTAAAGATTTTTTGATATATATACAGTGGCGTAGCTGCCGGGTGGGCATGGGGGGGCAAGGCCCCACGGCGCCAAGAGAAATTAGGCGCCGGCGCTCCGAATTTATAAATATGCTAATGCTAACAATGCTCATGAGCCTTACTGAGTTTTTAAATTAATTACATTATAATACAATCAAAGATCAAAGACCAAAATATGTCTTAAACTTTTTATCCAACCAATACATTTTGTGTCACGGTATTTATTATTTATTCTACGTGGAATGAAAAAGAAATATCCCTGCGCGGGGGCATTTGGTGCATGCAAATTTGTAAAAAAGCTGCGTAAAGCCTAGTTCTCAGAGCTTCGACTGTCGCCCGCGACAATCCCCACTCCTTGTCTTTTGAAAGTCGAGCGACAGCTGTCACGTCACGATGATGTCAACCATCACATATACACAATATATCCAATGAAAATTAAGTGAGGTTGATTCAAACCAACTGCAGCGACAACAAACCGGCGACACTGTGGAGGGGGTTAGGGGTTCTGACGTTCCTTGTCTCCTATTGGCCAGAGAGAGTGTAGCTGGCGACAGTCGAAGCTCTGAGAACTAGACTTAAGGCGGCATGGGACTTCAAAGACAACAAATTGTGTGTGCTTAAGACCACACGATAGAAGTGAAAACTTTAAAAAGCGGGGTCATCGTTTGTCAGAATTTCGATCCGAGCCTTCGTTGCAGAGATACGGGCGAAAAACGGTTTTTCCCCCAAAATCCTCCCTTAAATTAGAGCCCCGGTCTCCGCCGTATGGTCTAAGGTGCCCCCCCCCCCCCCATGGGGCGCACCTACCATAAAAATTTCAAGTCATACCTCTTCCCGTTCTCCTGATATCAATTATTTAAGTTTTTCCTTCTCCCCCCTCCCTTGGCCAAACGGAGGGGAGGAGGGAGGGGGACGAGATCCCGTTTACGTCTGGGAACTTCTTTTTACCACGGCTAGCTACATCCCCTGAAAATTTCAGCCCTCTACCTATACGGGAACATGCCATACATATCCAAGCGTGACGCGTGATGGTTTTACTAAATTCAATGTCCAGGAAAAACCGCAAAATGCGCCTAAAGAAATTTTCGCTTCAAAAATTCCGATAATCTCGGTCGTAAAAAAGTATGTGTTTTTTGGAGTTTCTTACTTAAGAAGTACCATTAGCCAGATAAGGCTAAATGGCCTAGCAATTATAAGCATAGAAAATGAATTTGCCCAAAAAATTCATTTTGATCAAATAATCGATCAATTTTCGTCGATTAAAAACCGAAGTTTGCAGATTTTTAGTTTACGTTTAAATTTAAATATGTATGTACCTGCTGGTTGGTTGCCGTTTTCGTCCAGGATCTTCTGTTTACCCCGGTTACATCCAGTGGCGTGCACACAATGAAAGCACAAATGCATTGCCTACCCTGATGTTTTGACAATTTTTATATTTTCCCATTTAATTTTAATCCCGATAATATAAATTATAATTTTATTAATAAGTATAATCCAAATTTAAAAAGCTTATCTTAAGCGCCAATTAAAATATTAATTATATTATAGAAAAACATCACAGTCTACCACTCATATTACGCTACCTATATTAAACGGAATAATATTCTCCGACGGCAACCGCTAAAAAGCATTCTATAACAAACCGAAGGCATGCACTTATACCGTTAATACTGGATTTACTATGGAAGCAAAAAGCAGTGCTTGAAAAAAGACAGCCAAATGAAACTTACATAAAAAGAAAAGAGACAAATCATGCGAAGATGGTCCGGGCCAACCGACGCGACGACGCAACGATAAGTGATGTTGCCAAAATGTGCTCTCTTTAATTAATATTTTGATTTGATAGACATTCTTTTTAATCAAGGATCATATTGTTATTGTTTTTTTGCGCTTTAGTAATTGGTTTGAAAGCGATTACCGGTTACATCATTACACGGTTTGCTTAAGAAAGCTTTATTATTTAATAATGTTTAAAATTGCAGTACATGGGGAATCCCTAAATTTATTAACATTTCGATATCTGGGTATTAATAACGCCATGCATTTTTTTGCAAGAAACTTAAACCCGATAATACAACACCGGCATTGGCCAGCCATAAATAAGAATAATCTCAGGTTCCCTTTCCCATGTGCCCTATTCTTGTGTGAGATTGGGATTTGACGCCCTGCGCTTTTAGTTATAGTTTTGAAAGTTTAGCTAGTTTGGTACCTATACAAGGGGTTGTTGTTTTCTTTGTGGGTTAGTTTTGTTGGTTAGAAAGAAAACCTCGATATTTTAATAAAAAAATCCATGACAATTATTAGTGGCTCTGCAGGTGTCGTCATAAAATTAAAATGTATTGTTGGCTATGCTTACTCTTTGGCGAAGAAGGAAATTATAAACGTGGGTATATTGATGTAAATAATGTGTCAAATGTCTCATAAAAACAAGGCCAGTCCACTAACCATTTACAACGCGTTTTCTTTGCATACTTTTGGCAAAACTCGAATTGAAAAGGCTTTATGCCTACATTTTTTGGAGCCTCAAAATGGACGTTTTTGGGTGTGGCACCTGAAAAAAAATTCTACCTACGGCGGCGCCTGCAGCGGGCTTATTCCTTCTGTGTCATTTTCTATAATTTTGCCTACCCTCTCCTAAATGGCACTGCACGCCACTGGTTACATCCCCTGAAAATTTCAGCCCTCTACCTATACGGGAACATGCCATACATATACGAGCGTGATGGCTACGAGCGTGACGCGTGACGGTTTTACTGAATTAAATACCCAGCAAAAAACGCAAAACGCGCCTAAAGAAGTTTTCACTTCAAAAATATACGTTTAATATTATGATGTATTATTTTTTGACTAAATTGCGAATTACACAAAATATAGGTTTGTTTTAGGCGCCAGCGGATAGGTTTGCCCCCCGGCGCCGACATTTCTAGCTAGGCCACTGTATATATACAATTCTATAGAATAGATTATTTTTTCTGTATTTTAGATGCAATATGCAAAAATATCAATAATTTATTCAAACTACTAAATATATAATTTTGTACAACAACAATAATCAGAATTTTTTTTTATAAATCACAGGTATGTCTCACTTGAAGTAAATGTTTATCAATTAAGATGTCTAAGTATTTAAACTTCCACAATGTTTTGAAAATCAGCACCAACTATTCTCTTAATCTTGTTTTTTTGTTTTACACTAGTAAAAATGGTAACAAAACTATTCAGGTGTATTCACTTTAAGTGAGATATCCTTATTTATCTTTGTTTTTAATTATTAACTCAAGGTTTGAACATTTTTAGGTACATGTTGTTTTGACAACTCCTGGAGACTGTGGGATTTACAACAGTGTACAGAAGTCTTGCATCAGGAAGGTCACGTGAAACCAGTATACTGCATGTCATTCCAAACTGATGGTTCAGTATGTGCATCTGGAGGGCTTGATTCTTTTGGAAGAGTGTGGGATTTAAGAACCGGAAGATGTATAATGTTTATGGAGGGTCATTTGAAATCCATTTATGGTGAGTTCAAACTTATTATTTATTTGTGGTTTGCGAATTTATATTGAAAGACCCAGCATATTAAAATATATAAATAATCTTTGTAGTTGCACCCGTTCAAGAAGACACTTTTCTCTCTTAGTGTAGACACAATATTGCATCACAACAGTGAGATGTGATTCATTTAAAATAAATCCTTTTTTAGGAATCGATTTTTCACCTAACGGTTACCATCTAGCTACTGCAAGTGAAGACAATAGCTGTAAAATATGGGACTTGAGGAAACGAGCATCTCTCTACACCATTCCAGCACACAATAATCTCATTTCCGACGTGAAATTTCAGAAAGATGAAGGCAACTATTTGGTGACGGCCTCGTACGACAATAAAGTGAAAATATGGACCAATAAAACATGGCAACCCTTAAAAACGCTTTCCGGACACGACGGGAAAATTATGTCCTGTGATATTTCGCCTGATAACAGTTTTATTGCTACGAGTTCTTATGATAGGACTTTCAAATTGTGGGCGCCTGAATAGGCATATTAATTTTGAAATACAAAAAATCATTTTTTTAACCAATAGTTTTTTTAATATTTCATCAGAATAAAATTAGTGGACTATCTTTTTTATTGTCTTTATCGTGCAGTGTAAAAAGTTCGAATGGGTGAAATCATATTAACCCATTTGACCAGCGAGATAGGGCATACTACCAGAGAAAAATACCCTGAAAAGGGCATTGGCTGGGGAAATCAGTCCAACAGCGGTTCTAGAAAAGCACCACTTGAGTATACGGTTTTATTTTATTTTGCTTATAAATAGCATAACAATAACATCTTAGTAATGTATACATATATCTTTAAAATGCGTGGTTTACAAACGTATGCCAAGTTTAATTTGACGTTATATTTCGAATTTGCCGAATTGTGGCCACATATTTGGCTGAACATCCTATGCTCTGTACTTGGTATTGATCCGATGGTATTTTTAATAATGTTGAGAGCTGTTCAAGATTATCTGACATAGTTATTCCCAGATCCTGAAGTACGTTGTTAAGGTAATCTGAAAAAAAAATGCCTTAATGAAGTTTTCACTTGTAGGAAATCTTTACAGTAAAATTGATTCATTATTAAATTTAAAAAGGCAGTCCTATTCACATATTTTTAATACATTTTTCAATGCCTTTCTGCTAAAGATGTCTACACTTTCTGCTAACGCTTGAGGCAGGTATAACGTAAATTTAAGATTTGTATCGTGAAAATCATATTTGCGGTCGTGAGTACCAAAGAAAATAGTAGCTACACAATAGAAAAATTGTTCTTATGCAAAGACAAGAACCGCGAGAGGTGCTGCTTCATTGTAATTACTAGTGAATTTACTGCATATTTTAAATTGGCGCCCAAATTTGGAAGACCGCGTTGCCGGACTGTATTAATTTGCGTTAATATTGAATTCATGATGGGTATTCAACATACTCATTAGGCTACGTTATTTAATGATTTTACCGATGAATAGTAGTAGGAATGAATATTCTACTACGATAAGAAAACCCATCACACGTTAAATATTTGAACCCCGAAATGTGGCCATATTCTGAAAAGCCTGGCCCCATCGACGCAAGGTCGCTTGAAATACGGCTGCCGCGTACTCGCTGTTGCCAATTCGCGCCGGGACATCGTCTGTGCGAAAAACAAAATAGTAGAGTTCTACTTACAACTTATTTTGCCTTGTGTGGGCACCTCGGGGTTACAAGCTGAAATTTTCACACAATGAAGGTTTTATTATATTAATTCCAAATCCCAAGGTAATACAAAAATCAGAACGGGCAAAAGGGCAGTATACCTAAAATCTAGATTAATATATGAACGTATATACTATTAATTTATGAATGTTTTCATATAAAATTCATCTACATTTTTGTACGAATTAATTTTTTATCATTGCTTGAAATATGCAGATTACAGTGACCCTTACGGCAAAATAAATCAAAAAATTGAAATACCTCCCTTCGAACCTGAGCAAAATCTGATTGAAATATACTCATTTTTGTATTCACCTCGCATTCTCTCCGAAACGAAGGCTCAAATCAAAAAATTTTATTCTTGCAAAAAGTTTGCCCTAAGTATCTAGAATACATAGGTGCAAGAATACATTTTTTTTTCTCAAATGGTAATGGAAAAATAGAATTAAATGTAAAAAGTAATATTCTTCTAGCCGCGACCGTCCGATCTGGCGCTGCTCGAGTACTCTCGCATCTCACTTTTCTCCATAGCTCCCTCTCTCTCTCGCCTATTGTACAATACAATAAACGCTTTTATGCTTTACTGCCATTACGGTGTTAAGAATACTAGTATGGCGTTGTATATTGAGATTTATTTTTCCTATACACGCTACTAGGTAGTAAAGAAGTAGAAAAATACTGTACAAGCTTTGCTTGCACAATCTAATAAAAAATAATGTATTAATTTTTATTATGTACCTACCTATTAGTCTAATAAGAATTTACCTTTTTTACATCCACATGAAACAAGTACTTTTACAACGGAAGGAAGTGCTGGAAGTGTTGTCAAAACTGGGGATAATACTTGTATATCACCTGCCTCCTCAAATTTCCAACCGTATGTGGTTGGAATGCATTCAGTCACCTCTCACCCACCTCACGAACCCAAGTTATTTTTTGTAGGGGGTAGTTTTCCGATCATTATAAAGAAAATTCATTAAGAACACACCTCGTCTAAAAAGGGGTCCAGAAACCTCTACTAAAATAATTACTGACAGCACGCTCATAAAACGAATTTCAATTTCGCGGGGGCCGCTTGTTCAAGCGTTTTCCATTTCAAATAATTTCTCCTGTTTTCTACTACAGCAATGTAATTTAAGTTAATTTTTATTTTACTTTTATCTTTCATCTGTCTTCCTCTTTATCTATCTATCAAGTTGATTTAGCTTAGGCTAATTTCATCCCTTCTTAAGCTAGTCCTCTAGGAGTTGAGTTAACTTAGGTTATTGTCATCTCCTTTCTTTTCTGTTCTATCCGTCGAGTTGAGCTAGCCTAGGCTAACCTCATCTCTAAGTTAGTCCTTTATTTTCACTTGATCAAGCATTTTATTCCTTCAAACCAACTTGCAAGCCATCACAAACAGTCAACTGATTTCTCAAATATTCAAGTGCAATTTAGCCATTCAATGCGTGTTATGGCTTTCGTTTGGCTCATCTGGCATAGTAGCAGCTCCTTTTGTATTTTAGGTTAATTCCGGACCACTGCAGTAACTTTATCTGATTTTATCTTTCAACTTAATACTTGTCTTTTTAAAACTTAAAATTTAAAACTACCGCCGTTTTTCGGCATATAAGTGTCATCAGTCTGCTTGTCAAGACTGTCATTAGTGACAGTCGACACATTTAATGTGTCATCCAAAAGCACGGTCTTTGTACCATGCTTGGTACGGCCACTGATGATGGCTACGGCCGAAAGCGCTCTGTTACGCTCTTCATGATCCCTTTTGGATTAAAATTTGCATGATATACAAGGTGTTTCATTGCTATGTTTCGTACATGCACACAACCTTTACCCTTCATTGAATTTCAAGTTCGCAACTATAGTGGGGGATTTACCAATATTTTTGATAAGAAAACAAATTGCGAACCAATTGAGAACAAATTACTATCCTATAGTCACGTAGAAGCTGATACTAAGATTTTGTTGCATATACTCTCTGCTAAACATTTTCTGTATTTGTGATGCATAGTGGACTCCAATTACACTGATGTACTTGTACTTCTGGTATATTTTAAAAATATATATTTCTAAAGAATTTGGGTAAAATGTGGAAGAGGAAATTCGGTGCGATATGTGGCCATTCATGATATCAACCTAGAGGAAAAACTTGCAAAAAATTTACCTGCATTTCATGCTCTAACGGGTTGTGATACAACCAGCCAGTTTTCAGGATTGGGAAAAATAAATGTTTGAAAACTTATCCAAATTATTTCGATTATTTAGACGGTATTGGAGTCCAGGAATTTTCAGATGGCATGTTCAATAACATAGAGAAATTTATCATAAAATTATTTTCAACAAATCCAAACATTTCGTCAATTAATATTTTAAGAACACTATTGGCCTCTTCATCGCTAATTGAAAAAACTAGCCCCTACAAAAAATAGTTTCAAATTTCACAGTCTTAGAGCGCATTATCAAACTAAGGTGTGCTTCAGTTCTTTAGAATCAAATCCCCTATTATAAGAGGTGACATAATGCGGATGGATATTTGAGGAGGCAGGTGATATACAAGTATTATCCCCAATTTTAACAACACTTACAGGATTTCCTTCGGATGTAAAAGTATTTATTGCATGTGGATGTAAAAAAGGTAAATTATCATTAGATTCAATAGGTACATAATAAAACTTAATCAAATAATTTTTTATTAGATTGTATGGAAGCAAAGCTTGTACATGTAGAAGAAATTAAATAGGTTGCATAGGATCATGCAAAAAATTACCGGAAGACAATATTGAAGTCATTGTGTCTATTCCTGAAGAAGATACAGACACTGAAGCCAAATAGATTTTGATATTAAAAAGTTTTTTTTTTACATTTTGAGTTTTTCTATTCTAATTAAAAGCTAGTCCTTTTTTTAATAGCAGTTGCATTGCGTATAGGAAAAATAAATTTCAATATAATCGAAAATGTCTTCGTTGACTTTATTCAAATAATGATCTTATATTTTTAATTTAATTAGCTATTATTAGTATTCTAACCCGTAATGTGTAAAAGCGCTTATTGTATTGTACAATAGGCGATAGAGAGAGGGAGCTATGGAGAAAAGTGAGATGCGAGAGTATTCGAGCAGCGCGAGATCGGACGGAATATTATATATTTCCGTACAGTTCTTGCATGTTTCCAAGTAACGAATACAATATACTGGAATCATGACTTTTGCGGTGAGAAAACGCATCGGAAAGGTGCAGTTTTTCGTCCAATTGGATAAAAAGAATGAATATCCAAGTCTTTGAAAGTGACGGGAATGTCAACATTACATGATACATGGTTGAAAATAAAATATACCTAATATAAGCGCCAGATCCGTATTAAATAGAAAATAGATATTTATGATAAAGGCCAACCGGCGCGTCGGGGTTTAAATTTATTCTGATAACTTCACGTTATAGAAAAAAAATGTGGCAATGACGAAATATGTTTTCATGCATCTATACGAGATACAGCAAAGTTTTTGAGATACCTGTAGCGTGCATTCTTATGCGGGACCTCCTGTAATTCAAATTTAGATATTAAGCGAGCCTCTTATCGCCCTTGCCATTTAACATGTTTCCTTTCATTTTTAGCATTTTCAGGTGTCTCTTTATATCTCTAGATTTAACCTTAGATTTAATCGAAAAATACGAAGTATACGAAAAATTATTTTGTTCTTTTACAGAATTTTATTTATTATACAATGTGCCCAGAAACAACTTTGACATATTTGAGGAATAGTTTTGCATACAAAAATATGAAACACCATCTTAAAATGATATTTTTTTTTCTGGAAACACTATAAGGCTATAATTAGGTACCTGTTCCCTTTTTTAATGAAAGTATATATGTTTTTATTTATGATACTATATAATCAATTCATTAATACAAAGTTTCATATTTATTTAATGCTTGTCTTTAATTTAAAAAGATATAATATAGGTACGAGTAGCATGCGCTTTCATATAAACTTTTGCACACATTCGATTTACAGTAAAGTACGTAATACATTTTGGATTCAAACGCTGAAATACGTCAAGATTTATTAAATTGCAATTTTTTTCAGGCTACCATACCATTTATGTCGGTTGGCAAATTAAGTTTTCTACCTTGTTTTGTCATAAGCTGTCTGCTAGTATTGTATTATTTAAATAGAAATAAAATTTTCTCAGAAAAGTTGGTAAGGTCAAATCAACAGATAAGAGATAGTTTACGAAAAACAAAAGTGAACCGTTTGGATCTATTCCAAGCCGTTTATAATTTATACCCAGGTAATCCAAAAAACAACAATATACAGGGCATGGAATTTGTGGCAGAATTCATGAACGTACTGTATATTTCAAACGCTAGCGAATAACTGCAAATCAAAAGTGTTATATTTGCAATTGTGTTTTATGTCAGTTGTAGGTGTTTGTCAAGTTTTATTTCAGAAAATAGGGCATAGATATTTAAATTGCTTTGTTTAAACATAAAACATGTTCATTAATTTGTTTTTACATTTTTAATCTAAGTAGAATAAAATGAGATTTTTCACTAAGCTTATAAAGTATCTAGGAATTTTTGAATTTTTAATTTACCCCAGATAAGTGGTATAAAAAAATCAGAACTTCCCTTGCTAAAAATTAGTCATACATAATATGTAGATAAAAACCATTTAAATAAAAATCTTTCATAAATTCTTCTTTTTACTCTTACCTGTTTTTTACTTACTTTAATTTCAATAATTATTATTGATAACATAATTGAAAAAATCCCGATTTTTTAACTTGAGACATACGGCAACGCATGTGCAAAATTAACACATCTCTTCCCTTCTGTCAAATATTTGTTTTACCCTGTAATGTTATATTGCCATTGCATCTTTGTCTAGAATGATACAGAATCTACTGATACAGAATACGAATTAAACAAAGACAATTTAGGTATACAACACTGCAAACACTTTGGAACACCATTAATTTTATCGATTTTGTTGTATCTAAAAGAATACAAAATGCTCTGGGACTTGATCCCGAATCCAGGTTCATTGACGCCTTTGCATTTAAATGGGATAACTTATTTTTACGCCTTGCCACAGTCCCCTCTTGTTTCTTGGACTCTAAACAAAATTATTAATGATAAAACGACTATCATTCTTCTGGTACCCAATTCTCCTAAGAAGTACAATTATCCTACTGCACATACCCAAAATCCATTTTCATGGAAACTATTTGTTGACCAGGTCGACCTACCTTCCTTAACCGATAAAAGTATCTACTCTCTCTCCAAAGGTAATAATTGCACGTAGAATATTCTTTGGTAGTAGGTACCACCAAAGACAATCATACTACGAATAGACAATCCATCCAATGTAAAATAAAACGCCCCAGAAAAGGATCCCAACTGCAAGCGAGTTGGGATCCATCGAGGATTTCCAAGCGACACTCGACTTGACCGATGAGCGGTGTTGCTAGCGTGCCCTCGTGTTCCCGGCTCGACAACAAAACGGAGCGGGCCGTCGCGTAATCCTGTCGCACCCATTGACATGAAAGTAAGATATCGGTGGTCGCACCTCGCAATATAAGTAATACTAGCAACGTGGCGCATGAATTGCACGAATCGTCCGAGGGTTACCGCCGCGAAGTAAAATATTTTGAGCGCATTGATGTCTCCAAGCCGTTTCACGTGCGCCCATAAGGATGGGTTGTCTATTCGTAGTATGATTGTCTTTGGTACCACTTAAATGTTAAATTAAGTTTTGTGAAGTTACTATGGAAAGGGTATTTAAATATATTTATCTATATTTCATTAATGATATTTGATACAACAGAAATTAGATACAAAAAATATTAATAGCTAAAGGGCAAGCAAGGGTTTACTATTTTTTTTTTTTTTTTTTGGAAAATGTAAATAACACATTTCCGCGGGAAAGTATTTGGCCTATTCAAAATCATAGAACCGTTGTTTGAGTAAGTTGCCGTTTCGATTTAGAATGCCCATTAATTTTATCGAATATTTCCCTCATGTATAAAAAATCCCATTAGAGGGGTGCAATTACCGGAAAATTACAGCGATAATTGCACTGTAGAAACCGAAAGAGCACAGCGATAATTGCATCGTACGTATCTATGGTAATTCCATTGTAAACCTACGATGTCAGCGACAATTTATATATAACGTCAAAGTCAAAAAATGTCTCGTTTCGGATAAAAAAATCATATTTTTGCGTCCCTTTACTTTGTTTACAGTTACATGTACGTTTTTGTATTAAAAAAAAAGAATAAAAATGTATTTTTTAAAACCATGGCCTTATTCGGGAAATATTCCCCCGAATTACACTCGTGCATCAAAATAACCAGATAATTTTGCATTCGAGCGTGTTGTCTTAGAAAAACTGCATTCGGTCATTTTCATATTTTGGAAAAATTCACCAAAATATGAAAATGAACTCATGCAGTTTTTAGACAACACGCTGTCATGCAAAATTATCGGTAATTTTGATGCACTTGTGCAATTACTTCCGATAATTATGGGTATACCTATTAACAAAGTATCAGGCAAAGATACTGTTTCAATTCGTTGGTATCAGGTCTATTTCGATTTCCTCATAAAGATGAAAAATTTGCAGAGTGGATTGTGAATTGTGATAAGTATTTACTTCACAGTTTTCTTTAATATTGTTTAATATTTCTGGATGCCTATCATGTTTAGGAGAAAATAAAATAACAGCACGCAATTATTTTCTTTGGTTTACTTAACTAAGTGATTGCACGTCAGGGGCGAAGTTTTAAAAACAACAAATCACTAATGAAACATGTTGTACAAAGTAAAAATATTTAATAAACCCCGATATAAACCATAAATTGTTAGACCAATAAAAATAAATTCATATATGCACATGTTCAATCAACAGAAAAAAAAACGCTCCGAGTGCTTCCAAATTAAATTTTAGTTTTTCATGTTTTCCGGTTATTTTTCAAATCAAAAATTTGTTTAACTACTCTATATACTCTAAAATTTTAAGAAATATATTTAGTAACACTATTTACCTATTTTTTTGATTATGTAAATCCCAATTTTTAAAATGGTGGATCTTAATTATTTTTTAATGATTTTACTTCGTTTTTGGTTCTCTGGTTACCCAGCTTCTTTCAAGAAAAAAATAATAATAAAAAATAGGTAGTTAAGAAATAACTAAGATATCAAGATAAGTTTAATCATGAGATTTCCATTAAAAACTGAGGCATTACCAAATTGCGACCCAATTCAACAAACTATAAGGCGTTTTTATTTGTATTTTTATAGTTTTAATTCGGGTCATTTAAAAATGTTTTTCTGTATTTCTCTTAAATATTTCTGGCTATTGAATTCGGCAAAATTTTGTTTTCTGGATACCCTTGATCAAAAATGAAAGTTTTTCAACATTAAGTAGCAAAATTGTTTATATCTCAGAAAATACTTTTTCTTTTAATACAACATTTTTTATTTCGTCATGTAAACACTAAACCCAATTTAGGTTCTTTCTGTATATCTGAAGACATGAAACATAATCGAATATCTTTCTATGAATAATTATACCGCATGATTTTTTGTGTGTAATTCTTTGAAATCTTGTTGGCCAGTACAGATAGAAACAAGGTAAAAATTTATCAAAGATAGCATATTTTGCGCGTTTCGCTAACCATGTTAGCATCATCAGGAGATGATTAATTTCTGATGATGCTAACAAGGTTAGCGAAACGCGCGTCGAGTGCAAAAATTCTGTTTCGGTATTGTGGATAAAACTCTGATTTAGTGCATTTTGATGAAGGTTTCAAATCCCAACATAATTAACATATTTGCAATCTTAACAAGCTCTAAACTCTAATCAGCGTAACTTAAAGCGAAACGGTTTGCACTTTCTCATCTTATGTTTTCATAATCTATTGTCTTCCAGTTGTGCTGAAAGTACATTTCCGATTTTCGGGTACTTCTAGTTAAACTGGATACGACAGATTAAGAAAACCTAAAAAAGGAAAGTGCAAACCGATTCGCTCTAGTGGTTTATATTCCACCGTCTGCCAAATATGCAAAAATTCTAATTTTCAGCTGTCAGTATTTCAAAACTAGTTGAAATTGGCATAGGATATTATACATAAAATGTCTAGAATTAGCTGTAAAATCTAAAAAATATATAGGAGTTTTATTTGGAAAAACAAAACAATAAAACATATTTTTAGAAGATAATACGGAAAAAACCCTGCACCGTTTGTATATAATGCTTTTGTAACACCCGGAATAACCTCTTCAGGTACGGTGCGCGAAAACATGAGATTATTCAAAACAATACATTTGCACTAACAGAATGATAATCCAAGTTAGCCCAAACACTTTTTTAAGTGGAATGAAAAGCTAAAATCACAAATCTAAGGATGATGTTTTTTATTTAAATTCGTAATGCCAAAAACACAAGAATAAACGGTTCTTGTAGTTATATATTTGGCTGTTATGCAAAAAAAAATGTCAGTCCCAACTTTTTTTGCGGAAATCAGCAAAAAGAGCATTATTTAAGAAGATTCTATTCAAGATTACCGTTATACACCCACATTTTTTTTTGTCCACGTAAATGCTTATTTTATTGACAAAATGAATTTCTTTTCATATCATAACTTAACCAAAAGCTGTTATCGGAATTTGTTCTTATTTGTTATTTCCGCATAGAAACTGAGAGGCAAAAGTGAATATCACAATCAACTGTTGAATGTTCAGATGACATCAATTTTTGAATCAATTTAATTTGGATATCAAGAATATTATATGATACGTTATTTCCAGAATAATGCCGAAACAATTCATTGGGAATAAACAGTTTGAAAAATAATAGTTAATTAACATGACATTTTAAAAGAGAATATACAATCAAATAAGCATTCAACGGAAAAGAGAAAACTAAATATTTTCTTACTTATGTCATGAGCTAACTGCCGGCTAGCAGGCTGGCTAAGCTTGGAGATTGACAAAATCTTGTCACAGAAATTATTGCACGTTCCCCTGGCGACTATTTGTAAAAATATCTGTGCTAGAGCTCCTTCCGTATCAGGTGCATCTGCGTACTCTTGGTCAATTGACTTTAAAGCGCACGCCAACGAAGGATTTTCCTTAAATAAGAATGGTTCTAGATGTTGAGGAAGCTCCATTAAATATTGTCCAATCTAAAAAGACACAGCATATCAAACATATTTTCAACAATAGAAAATATTAGGAAGAGGTATTTTTCTTAAACTGCAATGTGTATTCCATTGCAACTAATATGAAATAATGTTAACTTATTCTTTTAAACATTTTTGTAGTTTAATAAACTGAATACAACTTTGATGTGATGAGTGTACCTGTGTTATATATTCTTGAGGAGAGAAACTATAATCTGGTAGATCAGCATTGTGTAAACTCGATCCGTCGAATTGTGCCCAAGTTTCGGCAGCTGAAACGGTTTCCAAATGAGCTGAAACGGGTCCAGATACTACTTGGTAAGTAGTTTGGTGAATGTCCGTGCATAGTTTACTGAACTCCTTTGTTACATAATCCAGAAGCGATAGTTGTGTGCCCTCTGTAACACATTTTATTAAGGATTCATACTCCTTTAAATTGTCTGTATCTAATAATACATTTTTATATTCAATTGCCGTATTTTTTTTGTTGAGTTCCAAAACGGTCAAAGTTAATTCTTTTTCCAATTGTTGAACTTTTAGCAAAATATCTCCGGTATGTTGTAAAAGTGAGAAGCACAGCTGAAAGGAATTCCAATCATCTTTAAGCCTTTTGGATCTGTCTATTTGTCGAAGAGCCACTCTAAAACATATTTTACATATGAATTGTTTTGTGTTGGGCTGTTATACTCGGTTATAACCATAACTAGATTCTAAAGTAGTGCTAAGTGTTTTTATTCGGCTTACGGGTGGGTAACCTTTTATAAATAATAAATAACCAATATGATGAAAATCACAATAACAAATCATCTTATGATATAGAGTAAACTAAACAGACAATTTGCAACAGCACAAAAGAGCCAAAGCAGGATAGCATAAAAATAAAATTGTTATTCAGTTTTATATTCTATATCTCATTAGCCAAAGTCAGAGAGTACAATTAAATACATCAGTATTTATCCTAGATAGAACAGTAATACTCCAATTGATTAATGTAAGATTGCACATCGGCTCTATGATAATTCTCCATATTGATGTTATATGTAGTGTTTAGTAAAAGAGATTAGATCTTGCAAGTGACCAGAATGTTTTGTAAATTAAGAACAAGACAAAACCTAACATATTTATCCCCCTCTAAGGCTCACCCTAGAAACATACTAAACAAAATCCTGTAGGTCACATACAGATTGTTAAGGTTAACTAATATCGCTCTGATGTAGTTGTTACCTGAGGGGGGGCATATTGCACCTTTCTTGTTCAATCTGTTTATTAATGATATAATTGAATGTTTTCATCATTGTAAGTATCTGCTTTATACAGATGACCTTAAATTATTTAAGCCTCTTGATGCAGGATGACTTTGTGAGATTTGAGGAATGATTTGATAAAAATAGTATTATATTAAATACTCAAAAGTGCAAATGTTTTCAGTTTTCAAGGCGGATGTCACATGCCACATGAGGGATTTCAATAATCTATGGGCTCTGAGGACTCTATACATTGCCTTAGTGAGGTCTCACTTGGAGAACAGCACCTGTTATGTTGGCTTCAAGCTGCACATATCTTTGGAATCCGTTGATTACCCGTCTTTGATGAACATGTTAAGCCTTCAATCACTGTGTGATAGGCGCAAGATTAGTGATCATCTTTCTGTGTGCAAGTTACTCAAAAATTATGTGGATTGTGCTGAACTGTTGGCATCAGCATATAAATGTTCCTGCTAGATACCTTAGGGTTGTTAACACATTCACATTGAAATATCGTACCCTTTATGGGCAGTTTAACTCCATTAATCGTGCTATGGCACATGCCAATGAAATTTGAGGTGGATGTGTTTGGTGCTTCTTTTGATCATGTTAAGTCCTCACTGGGATAGAATTAGATAAGTCTGAAGTGGTTTACTGTGATTGTTGTTTTAAATGTTTAATTGTATTTCAGCTACTCAATTTATGTTGTAATTTATTTACAATAAGTCATGTTTAAGTGAAATGTATTGTAATTATTTTCTTAGTTTGTATTTGACTTGTAAGTACTTTGGTTTATCTTTATCCCGTTGAATAAGTAAATAAATAAAACAACCGTCCATCAATTATATATTAAGTACAAATTAGGACTTCATGAACCATCCTAAAAACATAATATGAAACCATCCTCGATCTCAACTACTCTGTACAGTGTACAACTTCAGATCAACTGCAAACATTAAATCAATAGAATCAGTTAAAATCCCAGTTATGTCGTTTACAGACAAATCTTCAAAAAAAAGCAAAAGATAGACACACTTCAATAGTATTTATACAGTTAACAATAAAAGTATGTCAGAATACAAAGAACCATGCATAAAATGCGTTGAAAACTGGTTTCGGTGAAATCGCTCGAGTTTTTGGTATGTTGTTCCTAGCTCCTAACCCCTAGTTTGATTTTCAAAAAAAAAAAAAATGGGGGTCGATTGAATGGTTTTGCCGCTGCAAGTAATCATAGGCGTGCGCACAATTTTTAAAAATCAATTCCCATTGAACTTGCGGTTTATCAAATATCATTCTGTTCACGAAAATTCGTGTTCTCCTATTAAAGGAAAAAAATAATTATTATTTTGAACATATGTATCCAACAATAACAGAGAATACATCAAAGAGAAACAAAAACAAAAAAACAACTATCCCCTTACCCATACAATGGAAGCAGTATCCAGAATTTCGTCAACTGCACACTGCACAGGCAACAAAAACATATCTTCTGCTACTTATTCTAATAAATAATTTAAAAGTCTGTGAGAAATTGGCCGCTGAGGCCATGTGCCTAATTGCACGCGGCATATTATTGGCATTATCACATATTAAACCTGTAACGTTCGACTTTGTTTTAAAACGTTTAAACGCAAGCATGTAGGATCATTGGCTAATATACACAATTCTTCAAAAATTCAGCAGTTGCAATTAATACAGAAGCGACTTGCATCATTTATGGGTATTGTGAATAAATAAAAAACTAAATAACAATAAATGTGGCAACAAATAAAATAGATACTAACCAAAAATAATTAAAATCAACTTTAAAATAATCTTATTTCAAAATATAATATTTAGAATAAGTTGTCACTATCATAGGATAAGGCGACTACATTGACTGTCATATTCATGGAATTGCACGTCGTTCGTCATAGCCGACTTGTCTTGATTACGTCGCTGCTTTAAATGGAGCAAATCATAAAGTAGAAGCGTTGATTGAGTAATAATTAGTCAATCAACGGTTTGGCGATGCTTAGTTTAGATAATAAATCAACTTATAGTTAATTAAAATGGTGCTGCAATACAAGTATTTTTCGATTTTCTGCAGCAAAATATGCCCAAGAGCAATAATTACTAGTTGTTAACTGAAATATATGGATTTAAATAACAATGTAATCACAATAAATCCGCAGGATTCATCATATGTATGAAAATAATATTTTAATTAACATCTTTCCCAATTAGTGGTATTTTATAAACCGCAAGTACAAAGGGTATTAATTTTATAAAAATGACCCCTCCATTTTTTTATTGGAAATCAAACTAAGGGTTAGAAGGTACAACATACCAAAAATTCGAGTGATTTTACTGAAACCCCTTTTCAATGTATTTTGTGTATGGCCCTTTAGAATTGCCATCAGATAAATTAAATATCACTTCTTACATAGAGAATACAAATTAATGAATTGCTTTGAAAATATATCACAGTTTTGTTTTTAATCTGCAATGATCATTTGGCCACTGATGTAGTTGTAGTTGCTACGTATATGATGAACATAGGTTTTATTATACTGCGCAAAAAGTTACCTGAAGTATCCTGCATAGTTTGAGAAATAAGCTCTCAATGCAAGTAGCAGTCCACAAAACCCACAATTTTCGGTAAATTGCTGGCATCTCTTTCTTGCTTCTAATGCATAATCCATCACCTGATTAACACTTAATCCAAAAGCTTGTATGGTTTCTGGCAATTCATCTTTCATACAATTTAGAGTATTTAGTTGTTTTATTAGGATGGCTTGCTCATAAGCTGCATAGTTGCAAACATATACCACTAAATGACTATAAATAGCTTTTATAAGACTTTCTATTTTCTTTTCATTAACCTTTCCTGCAAAATAACTAGGTGAGTAAATCGTGAAGTGCCTATATAGAATTTCAGATCTCAAACCTCAGTTATTAACTTTTTGAATAAATACTTAAATTACACTACTTTAGCCCTCTTCCCCACTTTGGGAGTGGGATAAGCCAGATACATGTACTAGAATGATCTTAAGCATCTGTAGTTTACATTTTTGTATACTTTGACTGGCTATGGAATCTAAATACCTACTTACCATAAACTTGGAATAAGTCTAACAATATAACAATTGATTTAATGTCTTTGAACTAATAGAAAGTTGACATCAATTAAAATATGTTTATTGTTATGTTGATAGATTATTAAAAACTACAAAAAAAATTACAGTGATTGGTTTTCAGCCAGTTAAGTACGAATAACATCAAGCTCTAAATCCCAATCTTTCAAGAATGGTTGCACATTGATATTTGGTAATTCTTAGCAACAAAACCTAATAAAGTATAGAGCCAAATACCTAAATTATATAAGTTTAGTATAAAAACTAATGTTTGTAAGGCAAAATTAGTTATAATTTCTTGCTCAAGCATTGATCACCCCTACATATCTGATATTATTACATCACGTTCTTTCTACTTACCTGAAGCATTTTGTTCAATAATAGTATACATATTTTCAGCAAACTGTTTAGAAACTTGCTTAACATCTTGCAAAAGTGACAGTTTGTCATTGACCTGCTTAAGTGCTGCATCTATGCATTCATTTAAAGATGGATCTAAAGAATTAAGCACTTCTACATATATATTAATAAGGGAAAGAGCTGCGGACTCCCCTACAAAAACCTGACTGAACCACTTGTTTTGAGTATGCCAATTGGACAACAGTATATCATAATAATTATAAATCCACTGAATAATTGATTCATCTTGTTCCACTTCAAGCTGACTACGCCACTTTTTTACTAAAGAATCTCTGTGACAGTTGTGGTAGTATTTCATAAGTTGGGCCATTCTTCCAATAGATGAAAAAATATGTACAAACTTAAGCGATTGCTCTGAAAAAAAAAACTGTATTTATTTATTAACTGTTTTTATTCTCCAATAACTATATTTGTGATTGATAGCCTATTGGGATCAGTTAAGCAGTGTTTGTTTTACTAATAATAAAAATAAAAATATTACATTCTTCAAAATTTTACATCACTAAGTTTTTTCATCCACATGACATCTACCTACCTGCATCACAAGACGTAAAAGCTTGAACAATTATGGGACTCGCAATAGCTTCTAATCTATTTTTTAATCCTTCCAACTGCAATTTTCTGTCTTCATAATCTGCTACATTTACTAGCAACTTTAATGAATTTTGCATTCCCAATATTTTGTTTGATATCGCTTCTATGTTTTTCGAGTCAAATATTTCTTCTAAGTCATTAACTTGAAGAGAGAAAAAACAGTAAGTAGTAAGTTATGGTAAAAAAAAAGAAAAATATACTTTATGCAGATACATTTCAAATACAACAATGGATATAAATGCCCATTGGCAGAGACCTGAATCTAAGTATCAAAATTATCAATCTAAACAGTCACATCAAACATTTAGTGACGGCTCTATAAGTAGTGCGGTTTTATTATAAATTTTTTAACTACGTGCTCTTGCTGAAACATATTTTGGAATCATTTAGGATAATAAACAAATATTTTCGGTTAATGAAATTTTCATAAATAAAATTTAGATTAGCCTACTAAAGATGTAGGCCGTCAGCTGATCTAGCAAACTGGTACTCCACAATACATATCTCATACAAGAAATAAGTTCTGGAAAAAGTTTCCCCTCCTTAAACCAAATAGAACTCATGTTTTAAAGAAAACAAGGCGTATTTTTTATTCACCTAATAATGTCCAATTGTCACTTTCATGCAAGCCTTGTTTAGCTACCGCAAGTTTGTTTTTCATTTTATCTAATTTCTCAATGGTATTGATACTTTTTCTAGTATCTTCCTCTATCTGTACTATCTCCTGCTTGACTTGTCCCATTTTTTCCTTTAATGTTAATGCTTCTTGTTGCAGCACTTTGGCATCACGCATAATTTTCGGTAACGAGGCTAAAACCTGTTGACTGCTGTTTTCCAAAGAATTATTCACTTGTTGGACATAGAGCTGCAGTTTCATTACGAGACCCATAGTGTAATTACTCTACAAAGAAATTTAAAAAGAACACCCTATGCTAAGTGAAAACTTATTTAGTGTACTCACGTCTTTCTTATCTTGAATTTCTCCAGCTTTTAGTGTTTGATTCACCCATTCTTTGATATCAAAATTTTCACTTGAAAACGAACTTATGTCCTACAAGTTTCACAAATATAAATTAAGCTTTTTTTCTACTTGAAATCCAATAAAATATAAAATAGATCTTACCATGATGGCTATTAGTTGACGTTGCTTACTTTTTTTGTTGTTGTTTGTAAGTACAAAACAATAAATATAACCTTGTTGTTGACAGCAAACAGCAAGCAGATGACCATAGATAAATATATATGAGATGACTGGGGAATGCTGTGACAAATCACAATAGGTTTGTTCTAGCAGCGATTTCAAACCATCCGGAGTTTGCGCATAACGATATAAGCGACGCTTATATCGCTATGCGCAAACTCCGGATGGTTTGGAACCGTTTGAAATCGCTACTAGAACAAACCTAATATCATTTCTTCCATGCGTGCGCGCGCACCTGCGCGCCATGTCTTCGTGATGCAACCAATCGTTTGTATGTGCCCTGGTGGTCTAGGGGTTTGCATGATTATCCTTCACTTCGGTGACTCGAGTTCAAACCCCGTCGGTGTTTAAATTTTTTTTTAGCACTTGGTAAGTTTCCTTTTCTTGAGTCCCCGTAGCGAGCGGTAGCGAGCGGAGGGCCATTCGAAAAGTGAAATATGCGAGGGAATGAAATGATATTGTCGGAGCATCGTCAAGTAGGAAATTGGGGTTCCGGTTATCTATCTTTCTCTCTTCTTTCAATAGGGCTCTGCTCCGAATGGGCAGTTCGCCAGCACATTCTGGGATGATTGTGACTTTGTCTGGTATATAACGATATCAAAATCAATTACTTCCATATTATTGATTATTTTATTATTTTTGCGGAGTTCATAATATAGCGTTTAAAAAAAAAGAATAGTTATTAAGACACCACAGGTGTGGATATAAAACTTCTCGTTCCCGCGCAGTGAGGAACATTCACAATCAGGACTGCGTCGGATAGGATCAGTATGTATATGTGAGCTATAAAAGATAATTACAGTAGTAGTATATCTCTATGTTGGCGTTTGCGTGAGTAATTCAGCCTGTAAAGACCCCTATCCAGGCTTAGCAAGAGGTAGAGCGACCCTTCGACATTGGTTACACCTTGGTGGACAGAGATACTATTTTTGGAACCTCCAGTATATTGAGTATGTACTCCTGGGGGCTCCGACTTGTACATGCACGACTTGGTTTAAGGTTCGAACACCACCGGCTGGACGTTCACAAACATTTAAATCTTGTGCATGCACGAGGCTCTAACCCCCGGCTGGATGTCCGAATCTTCCTCGGAGAATCAAAACGGTCCCCGAACGCGAGATTTCAGTTCATTTTGCACTTGTGAATGAGAGGCGCGTGATTGGCTAGCTACGTGATGCAACCAGTTGTTGTAAGTCAACAGATGGTCTTGGATATGACCTGGGTTAGCACTTGGTTAGTTTCCTTTTCTTGAGCCCCGGAGCGGGCGAAGGGCCATATACTTGCCAATTGCAGGTCTTTAAATCGCATGCATTCACAAGTGCACTACGAACTGAAATATCGCACCCCGAACGCTCACCATGCGCCCCCCAAACTAGTCATATATGTATGAAAATGAAGACAAAATGGCCGATACCCGACATCGGCCGAAGACGAATCGGAAGTAAGTCCAAATTGGGGATTGTTATACTCTGATAGTAGTAGTAGTAAATTCTCTATTGGCCTTTTGTTTGAGCAAATTCAGCCAGAAAAGGCCTCTATCCAGGCTTAGCAAGAGGTGGAGCGACCATTCCACATGGACAGAGATACTATTTTTGGAACCTCCAGTATGTCGAGTATGTACTCCTGGGGGCTCCGACGTGTACTTGCACGGCTTGTTTTAAGGTTCGGTTGTAATTCTCGGGTTCGAACACCACAATAATTGTTGTTATTATTCATGACAGTCATATACAAACTACGGTTGACGCTTAACAGTGACCCGGTTCCAAGGATAATTTATCTTTGACCCGGTTCCACTTTCCACTTCTAGCTTCTGTTTTTGATTGTCCCCTTTGAATCAATCCAGTTCGAATCCGTATCCCGTATCAACTACGGATATGCTATAGATATTATCATCAATGCAGGTATGTGTTTTGCAATGTTTGCTGATGTTTGTAAGATGTAAAAAGGTATAAATGAGGTATGAGGTTAGTACTAGTTATGGTTGCCATGTTTGAATATTGAATTTGCAAGACATGTGTTTAATTAATGCAGGAATGAGGAAGATATTCTACAAATGAACAAAAAACAGCGTCACGTTATATATTTTTTAATAAAATACTAGTGCTAAATGATAAATAAATAGTACAATTATTATATTTCCTCGTTCTGCCATGGCAACGGTCCTTCAGAAGTTACTAACTTGAAACTAGTCTGCAAAGCGATCAGGGATATTAGAATCTAGCGAGAGCGGCGGACCTTATTCCATCCCTCCATCCGGCCAACCCTAGGGCCCTTCCTCTCTTACGTTACGTTGACTTCCATGTCTTTGCGATGCAATCCATTGTACGGAAGTCCTCAGATGGTCTAGGGGTATGCATGGTTAGCCTTCACTTCAGCGGCCCGGGTAAAAACCCCATCGGTTTTTTTTTTTTTTTTTTTTTTTTTTTATCAACGGGAATATCCCAATTTTACAAAAAGTCAATTTTACAAAAATTAATTATTAGTCTAGTCTAAGAATAAAATGTTAAAAAAAATTAAGTACACAATATATAAATGGCAAACGAGCTATAAAGTTACAAACTATACACTAACTACAAAAACAACAATGGACCACTAAATTATGTAAAAGGCTAGGCTAGCAATCTATTGACTATTAAGTGCTGCCCTAAGGGAGCACAAGGAGGTGTTAAACAAGTCAACTCTCAATTCATTTGCATGATGCATCATTCTGTTTATAGATGAGAATTGACCATAATTGGTGCGATGGTTTTCAATATGAAATGTATTCACAACTCTAAGTGATCTAGGAGGAGCATGAATATGAACAAGTTGCAGGAGGTCACTACAATCTATACCGTTATTAAGTATTTTATAAATAAAGATTCTATCAAAATTAATTCTCCTTTCATTTAAGGACTTTACATTCAACATAGTCAGGAGATGATCATATGTACAAGTTCAACATCAAGTCCCAATCTAAATCTGACATGACACAAAAATTTGCGCTGCACTCTTTCTAGTCTGTCCCTATGACATTGATAGTATGGTGACCATACACAAGTATTATTCTCCAGTTGAGATCTAACTAAACACAAATACAAACTTTTGAGAGCAAATACGTTTTTGAAATCTTTGGTATGTCTTTTTACAAAGCCCAACATTTTTAGAGCTCTATTATACACATAGTCAATATGATTTACAAAAGTTAGTTTGTTGTCAAATATAATTCCTAGATCCTTAATTGTAGTTACACTATTAAGCAGAATATTTTGAAGGTAGTATTATAGTGGATATACAGCAGCTTGCATGTCTGTGTTTCCGCGAATAAATTCCACTGCATTTAATAGTCAACGTAAATGAGGGAGGGCACCGAACGGAGGGATGCAAGAAGGTTCACCGCTATCGCTGGAGTATAGTATCAGGGATACCTTACATCAGCTGCACTTCTTATAGCCCTAAACAAATGTCACAGTCTTTGCTGTCGTACATACATGTCAGATATCCGCGCATCCTTCATTCGCACCACATTATGTAGAACCAGCATGCTTTAACATTTTTAACAATGACCTTAGATGACTTTTTGCTCTGTGTAGAATTCCTCATTTATTAGACTGAATATCGGAAGCACATTCGACGAAGTTCGTGCCCTAGTTAAGCGGTAACTGAATATTATTTTTTTTTCTGTAAGATTATGTCCTGCATAATGCCCATCAAGTTTTATGATAGCCCAAGTGCATCATCTTCCACAAGTACAAATGGAAAATTTTCTTTACCAGTTGAATTTAAAGGGCAAGGGGTAAGATCTAGGTGGTAGATGCATAAGCCTACTCGCATCGTCCGGTGAAAGACCACCCCACCGCAATTGGAAAGCGCTAAGGGGTTTTCCCATATCACGTTCCGCTTTCGCGCTGGTGGTCCCGGGTTCCACCGTAGGAATATATGGACATGATGGTGCTTCCAGGATCAAAATATTCCGGAAGTAAACTCCCCGGCCATTCGGATCTCCGGGCGCTGGGTGGCCCTGGGAGCCCTTCATTCCGCATTTCACAGACAGCAAAGATACCGAACCAATTTAGAATAGATTTCTGCAACATAAGAGGCCTAAATACAAACATAAATTCGGTACACCAACATCTACAAGCAAATAGACCACACATACTAGCCCATACAGAAACACAAGTATGTTCTACAACAACAACAGTGAACTACCCCTATCCTGGTTACGACTTACATACCCGATTTAGATATAAGTTCGGAATATGTATTTTTGTTCGAAGCGACCTTTCATGTCACCGCGAGGAAACACTCGAACCGAACAACCTTGACGTCATGTGGCTCAAGTTCACCGCCAAGGGATTAACCAAGTTTATATGTTGTCTCTATCGCCCTCCGAGCGATAGAGCCTACCAAAGTTTTTTTTTTCAACACTAGATATCACTTTCGACTCAATACAGGTCGCTCACCCCAGTTCAGAAATAATCGTTCTGGGAGACTTCAATGCCCACAACACCAACTGGCTCAAACATCACAACAAGACCGACAACGAAGGTAGAGACGCTGAAGCAATTGCCATCAGCTGCGGGCTTACTCAACTTGTAGACGAACCAACTCGAATCGCCGCCCTCCTGGGTATTTTTCTGACCACAAATCCTGACCAGTACAAGGTTGCAGTTGGTCCGCCATTAGGTACTTCCGACCACAAACTTATAACAACGGTTTGTGAATTGCCATCCATACAGAAGGATCCACCATTGCCTCGCAAAATCTGGCATTACAATTCTGCAAACTGGGACGATCTAAGGGAGTTCTACCTAGATTTTCCTTGGCTCGACGTCGGCTTTGGCACTGATGACCCGTCAGGCTGCTGTGAAGAGATCACGCAAGTAATCTCCTCAGAAATGGAAGCATACATCCCAAATTCCATCAAAAGGAAAGCCCTGGTTCGACAGAAGATGCGAAAGAGCTGTAGGTAGGAAACAGCAAGCCTACAAGTACTGGCAGCAAAATCAGACCGCCAAAAATCGCAATTATTTTATCGAAGCGAGAAACGAGTGCACGCGTGTGATCGACGAAACTTAGGACAAACACAATCAAAGGATCAGGAATAAACTTTTGCAATGTCCCAGTGGTTCCAGGAATTTCTGGTCCGTAGCAAAGGCAGTAAGTAACAACTTTACAAAAACGTCTCTCCCACCTTTGACGGACGAACGTGGCATCACGGCGACTACAGCCAAGGAAAAAGCAAAAATGCTCGCCAAAATGTTTTCATCGCACACTCTACCTTAGACGTCCCCCAAGGCAAGACTCTCCCCACCATACCGAACATCAACACTACCATATCAGAAGTCAAGTTTTCTCACCGTGATATTCGCAAAATCCTTAAAGACCTAGATACGCAAAAGACATCAGAACCGGACGGAATACCTGCCATCGTGCCAAAGAACTAACACCCGTTTTTTTTCAGGCTTTTTTCTCTGTCTTACGGAAAAGGGGTTTACCCATCCTCTTGGGAAGTAGCTCTAGTGCAACATGTTCCAAAAAAAGGAAAGAAAACCACGCCCTAAAACTATCGCCCAATTGCCTTGCTTCCAATAATCTCCAAAGTCATGGAACGTGTAGTCAATCAGCAACTACTCAAGTACCTCGAGAACAACAGAATAATCAGCGATAATCAATAGGGCTTTCGCAAAGAGAGATCGACAGAAGATATATTGGCCTATGTCACTCATATATGGAGTAGAGCAATTGAGAACTACGGAGAGTCTCGAGCGATTGCGTTGGATATTTCAGACATTCGACAGAGTTTGGCACGACGGACTGCTCAACAAACTGCCGTCGTTCGGACCGCCATACACAGCAGCAGTTGCTCTTGCTGTACAAAGCACAAATAAGACCGTGCTTAGAATATTGCTCATATATCTGGGGTGCCACACCAAAGCACAACCTAAAGCTGCTGAATTCCATTCAGAGGAGAGCTGTGCGTCTCGTCGGCGACCCGGAATCTGGATAGCCTGGAACACCGCAGACATGTGGCGGAGATGTCTCTGTTCTACAGATACTTTCACGGCAGACGTTCCCAGGATTTGGCCCGCCTTATCCCGCCCCTGGCAACTCCTGTCAGACAGTCACGACAGACGGCAAGAGCACACCAGTTCGTCGTACAACTGGAAACACCTAGAACATCGCTTTACAAGAACTCCTTTGTCTGGCGCACTGCATCACTGTGGAACCCACTCCCAGGACATCTGTTTCCCACTAATTACAACCTACAACTATTCAAGAACCGTGTCAATCAACATCTTCGCTTGCACACACACCGCTCGTCGAGCGCCATGGGATCTCCCTTTAATGCGTGTGTCACTGCCATAAATAAAAATATATATATTAGATAATAGTGATTCAGACACTGAAGGCATTATGTGTGTCTATTGAAAAATATGTTAAAATTGTTGCTTTTCGTTATGATGTTGAAGGTATTTTAATTATTTCTCTCTAAAAATGAATGCAAAAGAAAAATTATTTTCAGAATTTCGAAAGTATATAAGTAACACACAGTCTCGCAGGCTAATTTTGTAGCACAAGAATAAATAACAACTAACAACATTCTTGTGTTTGTAGGTTATGTCAATATAAGGTGTAAACAAACCGACATGTACCGACACAAGTAGCAGATCGATAAAGTTGGAGCGCGGTTCACGTATCGGTAGATTCAATTGAATTACAAAACGTGGTTGGTTAATTGAACACAAATTAACAAACGCTCCTCATAGTAAGAAATATTTCTTACTCTGAGGAACGCTCAGATACATACCGCTAGATACCGCTCTAATTATCGTAAATGCCCACTACAACCAGAGTTGCAGTGTTGCCAACCATAAATCAGAAAAAATCCGTAACAGAGTCCTCAAAATTTCCGTGTTTTTCCGTGTCCCTGAAATGTAGCTTAAAAAAGGTTACTGTAAACGTAAAATCAATTGTAAATCGAAGAGTTAAGCTGTTGGCAGAAAGATGGCACTGAATTGAAATGTTCAACTAGAAAATAAATAGAATATGACTTCATACATGCACCTCTTCGGATTTTTCATGATGGTAATTAAGATAAAATAAGTCAATAGTTGCTTACCAGCTTACGACGCTTAAAATGAGAAGCAGAGAAAGTCTTCTTATTTAATCCACTTTTTTCGAAACAAGCATAAAATAATGTTTCTTTTTACAAATAATCAACTTAAGATAACTCAAAGACAATGCCGAATCCGTTTTCACAATTTTTTAATATTGATTTGACTGGCTTAAATAGAGCACAATATATTTTTTTACCACCTATGAAGCCAGCAGAGTTCCATTAATGGTACTAGTGATTAAACAATTTCTTTGTTTTGATTAGATTCATATGTTAAAATTATGGGCGCCGGTAGAACAAATTTCAGGAGGGGGGGGGGGTCAATAAAAATAACGTGTAGATAGTTTTTCTAAATTTTAATTAATTTGAAATGTATTTTTATACTATGCATTATTTTAATACTTCAGGCAACTGCCCCCTTTTACCGGCGCTCATGGTGAAATTACTTTCGCATTGAGCGTTTGACCCAAAGCCCAAAATTGTCAGTGATCGTCAATATTTTGAAATTCCGATTTATCAACGCATCTTTGAAACTAAGGAGACCAGTTGATTGGCACATCTATTTTTAGGATTGAATAATATCTATATGAAATATCGATTAAAATTAAGCGAATTATATTAAAATGGACATATGACACATAAATATAATAACACCAAATCATCTGTAAAAAATCCGTGTTTTCATTGCACGGAACCCAATAAAATCCGTGTCCGTGTTCTAGTTTCAAAAATCCGTGAAAACACGGAAGTTTCCGTGTCGTTGGCAACACTGCAGAGTTGCCAACTGCTTTGACCCGTTTTCCCCTCAAAAACTTGCGCGATTCCCCACATCCCTTAGGAATTTTTCAGTTTGTCAGATTTGGAGTAAGTAATGAAAATAATGGCAACATGGTTTCGGGTCTATTCATTAAAATAGCAAAAAATAAATTAAAAATGTTTTATTTAGTTTTATGAGTGAAAAAATAACGTGAAAATATAAAGCATGTTGCTTTTCTGTCGATATATTTAAAGTGTTACAAATCCCCACAATGATTATATCCCCACAAAATCCCCACACCTGTTGAATTTCCCCACGTTTTGGGGAATTCCCCACAGATGGCAACCCTGACTACAACCAGCAACAGCAACACTGATTACTGATGGCGAACCATAAGAGCTGTTTTCCACTTTTCCAGTGCAAAACGAAGTATTCTTGGTATTTGAAGTTCTCGGACGTCATTCACCTGTCGAACACTATGTGAGTGAGGGTCATGTTTTTTAAAGGCAAAAAAGCATATTTTTCTTAATTTGCTTTGTAAAAAAGGTAAGGTAGTCGAGTTATGAATAATTAGTTACCAGAAGGATTTAATAAAATTAAGAGAAATTTTTGAAAAAATAAAATAACGGGAATGTGTTTCAATGGAAATGAAGGATGGGAGGGGGGGAGTAATGCGCGGTAAGAGAATACTCAGAGAATACTATTAGTAGTAGTAACAGCAATATCCGTAGACCGAAAAGAAAAATTAAATATTTTATTGCATAATTATTTCAGAAAGTATAACCAAGCATTTAAAACACGGGTAAAAAGTAGGATTAAGTTTAAGCAAATAAAATTCCGCTGACGGTAACTGACTATCCAGAGATAAATTCATCTCTGTGACTATCCATCGCAAATTTTATAGCGTGACTGTAATGTAAATGTGCATAATTTTCGATGCGGCGAAACGAATCCATGCACAGCCACCTATGTGGCTGTGGTCCATGTCACTACGTGTTAGCAAAATTTCTACAATGCCTCGGTGGTGTAGAGCAAAAACATTTAACCTAAAGAGACCCGATAACTCATTCTTAAAAATCCGAAATCTTGCATCAAATATCAACAAAACGATTGTCCCGCCTCCTTATATTTTTATGTATCGTGTACCGAATCCTCGCCGTGAGCAAACTTCGTCCCTACCAAAGACATTAGTTTTTGGTCCCCACTACTAAATGTAGTGTTGCCCGCGTCCGCCTGAGCGAAAGCAGGGACAGTTCATAGGCGTAGACTGAAAATGTGAGTCCATCATAATAATAATTTTAATAAAGTAAATACGTTTAATTTTAAATGATGGTATTTATTCCGGTGCATTATTTAAAATATATTTATGTTTTATTTATAGTGTGTGGGTTAGATTGAGTTAGTTTGGGTTAGATATGGGTTCGGAAGGTTAGTTAACACAAAATAGTTACTTTGCTAATGAATACGGAAAGTGATACTTTTCCGAACGCGACTGCAAGTTGATCAAACGACAGACGCATAGCGGAGTTCAGACATGTAGTCGAGTGCGGAAAAGTCACTTTCCACATGAGCTGGAACGAAATTTTAAACTCTATTCGACGTTGTGCGTCACCAGGATGTAAGTTTTGTACCAAATGATTTTTATATGGTTTAAATTTATGCTTTTTTAATATTGTTTGAACCCTTGATTTAACAACTCCAACAGAATTTTCTACTTGTCTACACGAACTTGGATTTGATTCAACAGAAGCAGCGGCGGATTTGCAGTCTCGGCCGCCCTAGGCCCCAAACTATCAGCCGCCCCTTTCTCAGCATTCACCATATAGATTTTTTTTTATGTTTTTTTTTATGGCAGTGGAACACACACTAAAGGGAGATCCTATGGCGCTTGACGAGCGGTGTGTGTGCGAAGATGTTGATTGACACGGTTCTTGAATAGTTGTAGGATGTAATTAGTGGGAAACAGATGTTCTGGGAGTGAGTTCCACAGTGATGCAGTGCGCCAGACAAAGGAGTTGCTGTAAAGCGATGTTCTAGGTGTTTCCAGTTGTACGACGAACCGATGCGCTTTTGCCGTCTGTCGTGACCGTCTGACAGGACTTACCAGGGGCAGGATGAGCATTTAAAGATCCTTTACACAAATAGTGCACTATGTAAAAATCGACCTCTCCTATTGGTCGATCCATTTCGTATTACGAGATGTCTGCGTGATGCAATCGATTTCCATCGAGAGTTCTTGTGGTGTAGAGGTTTAGATCGTTGGGTCTCACCTGGAAAACGCGGATTCAAACCCCATTGCTTTACTTTATTTTTTTAAAGATTATGTTTCTAAACAGCTTTTTTCTTGATTTTGGCTATTTCTTGGGTTAGATTGGATAAGCAGCTGGTTAGTTTCCTTTTCTTGAGCCCCCGTAGCGAACGAAGCGAGCGGAGGGCCATGCGGATCGACCAATGGGAAAAGCGATCCCCAACAAATGGAAAATTATAGACCTATTAGCCTTTTACCAACGTTCTCAAAAGTGTTTGAAATAGCAATGTGCCAACGACTTTTAGACTTTATGAATAACTGTAAACTTCTTAATAATAATCAACATGGCTATGTGTCTGGCAGGTCTACACAGGCTGCCATTTTTCAATTTGCTAAAAACATATTAGATTTTTAGAGTTGGCCCTCGGCGTTTGTTTGGACTTATCAAAGGCATATGACTGTGTAGATCCAAGGCTTTTAATTAGAAAATTAGACTCATATGGCATTAGAGGAAATGCTTTGGATTTATTTAAGTCATATTTGACAGATAGGAAGCAAAAGGTAAAAATAACTAAGAACGGTCAAACTTACTTATCAAAATTAATGGAAAATAAAATAGGTATAGCACAGGGTAGCATTTTGGGTCCTATCTTGTTTGTTATATTTCTCAATGACCTAATTTCTATAACAGACTCGCCAAACGAACATGTTACTTGTTACGCTGATGACACAAATCTAATCGTAGGTGAAAAAAATCTTGAAAACTTGATACCAATGGGAACTTCTTTACTCGCTAAAGCTATTTCATGGTTCTTACAAAACAAATTAATATTGAACAAAGAAAAAACGAAAAGGCTTAATATTTCGAACAAAACTTTCCAGGGTTGACCGAGGGGTTGACAAACCAGTAAGGTTGCCTTTTGGTGAATTATATAGTGCACTATTTGTGTAAAGGATCTTATAATGCGCAGGATGAGGCGGGCTAAATCCTCGGAACATCTGCCGTGAAAGTATCTGTAAAACAGTGACATCTCAGCCACATGTCTGCAGTATTCCAGACTATCCAGATTCCGGGTCAACTCCGGGTCGCCGACGAGACGCACATCTCTCTTCTGAATGGAATCCAGCAGCTTTAGGGTGTGCTCTGGTGCGACACCCCAGATATGTGAGCAATATTCTAAGCACGGTCTTATTTGCGCTTTGTAGAGCAAGAGCAACTGCTGCGGTGTATAGAGTTTTTTGTTCGAAATAGCGCACCATGCTTCTGGGAGGCTGATTTTGCGATGTTAGCAACGTGGTTATGCCAGGACATATTGCTGTTGACCGAGACATCCAGCAGTCCGATTGACGAGGATGAAGGAATGGTCGATCCTGCCATAACAATGTCAGGGCCCGTTGTATCTGGCCCTCTTGGTAAACGTTGCTGCTTGGATCTTTACTGCATTGAACTGGACCAAATTACGGTCGCCCCAAATTTGAACATTCTCCAGGTCTTGATTTATTGCCGTAATCTGCTTCTGTCTGCGGTGATGATGCGGTCTCAGTCGCTGGTAAGGTTTTTTCTGATCTAAAGTGGGAGACAAGGGTACTGTCATCTGCAAAACTGTAAACAGGATTATTCGTTTCGATCAGCAGGTCATTAATATAGATGAGGAACAGAGTTGGTGAAAGTATTGCGCCTTGAGGCATGCCCGCGTTGATGGTGAATGCGTCTGAGGTGTGTCCATCAACTGCAACGTGCAGAGATCGGTTCCTAAGAAAACTGGTAAGCCAGCTGCAGAGAGAGACTGGCAGACCGAAGGACGGCAGTTTGTTGAGCAGTCCGTCATGCCAAACTCTGTCGAATGCCATTGAAATATCCAACGCAATCGCTCGAGACTCTCCGTAGTCCTCAATTGCCCTACTCCATATATAAGTGACATAGGCCAATATATCTCCTGTCGATCTCTCTTTGCGAAAGCCGTATTGATTATCGCTGATTATTCTATTGTTATCTAGGTACTTGAGTAGTTGCTGATTGACTACACGTTCCATGACTTTGGAGATTATGGGAAGCAAGGCCATTGGGCGATAGTTTGAGGGCGTGGTTTTCTTGCCTTTTTTGGAACAGGTTGCACTCGAGCGACTTCAGCGGTGGATCTAGGGACGCGTGGACCTCAGGGCAAAAGATATTTATGGGCCCCTACCCCTTGTATATTTTAAAACTAAGCTAAGGCATCGTGGGGCCCTTCTCGACCTTGGGCCCCAGGGCGGCGCACCGAACTGCCCGGTGATATGTCCGCCACTGAGCGACTTTCGAAGAGGATGGGTAAATCCCTTTTCCATAAGACAGAGAAAAAAGCCTGGAAAAAACGGGTACTAGTTCGTTGGCAGGATGGCAGGTATTCCGTCCGGTCCTGATGCCTTTTGCGTATCTAGCTCTTTAAGGATTTTGCGAATATCACGGTGATGAAACTTGACTTCTGCCATGGTAGTGTTGATGTTCGATATTCGATATGGTGGGGAGAGTCTTGCCTTGGGGGACGTCTAAGTTAGAGTGCGATGAAAACAATTTGGCGAGCATGTTTTCTTTTTCCTTGGCTGTAGTCGGTGTGATGCCACGTTCGTCTGTCAAAGGTGGGTTAGTTTTTTGTAAAGTTGTTACTTACTGCCTTTGCTACCGACCAGGAATTCCTGGAGCCACTGGGGCATTGCAAAAGTTTATTCTTGGTCTTTTGATTGTGTTTGTCCTTAGTTTCGTCGATCACACTTTTGCATTCGTTTCTCGCTTCGACAAAATAATTGCGATTACATGATGAAATTACTTTATTGCCAACTTTTATATAGTATACACACCTTGGCCAGTAAATAAGAAAGCCTCAGATCACATGTTTGTTGACCTCAGCTTTGCTTTTGCCGACAATTACATGTGATCTGAGACATTTTTTCTTTACTGGCCTAGGTAAGTAATATACTATTTTTGACCCGATTGGGGCCGCCCCTAAATCTGGCCGCCCTAGGCCCGGGCCTACCGGGCCTTATGGTAAATCCGCCACTGAACAGAAGCCAAAACGTTTATTTCATCAACCTCATCGTTTTTCTTGTTGTAGCTTTTAGGACGAACTTTAACAAACGATCCGTGTTCGATTAAATTTGATTTTAGTCTTGTAAAAATTCCTTTATCTGGTTGCCTTCTTTCTGGATATCTAGGAGAATATGATTACATGATTTAAGTAAAATGGGAGAGTTATTATTTGTTTTATTACCTGTTAAAATATAATTCCAGAGCCTCATCTGCGTTTTCATTACATTGAATGTAAGTTACGCGCATTTCGTACTTTTCATAATTTTCGAAAACCGCGTTGTCACCCATGAAAAAAAAAGTTGTTTATAATAACACAAAACGATAAATAATAACTAATAATAATAACAACAACTATGTATGACCACAGTTTATTCAATAGCCAGCTACTCATCTCTATCGAAATCGGAAAGTTGGAGTGTCGGGCACTGTGCATACCTGACAGTGCCCTGAGCGGTTCAGTTTCACGGTCTCGTGATTTTTCAGGCAATGTAATGACACGAAGCGAACTGAATTTAAAATGAATATTCGCTTCAAAATCCACAACAAATTCGTCCAAAGCTACAGCTATCGCCCTAAAAAGACCGGAAATTTCGAATTTTTATACAATTTTGCCATTTAAAATCGTTTTCAAACGAATTTTAGACGAGCACCAACCCACTTCTCGAGTTTTAGGACAGTTTTACCAGGGGGGGCTAATGTAACTACATCGTATTTTAAATTAAACGAACTGTCAAAAGTATTATTCAGATGCCCAGACGTTTATAAAAATATTAAGTCAAGGCCCTCTTCTAAAATTTTCATTTGACTTTCCCAAGTCAAAGGATGCCGCCGCAAGATGAGTAGCTGGTTATTGAATAAGCTGTGGTATGACTAAAAATAATAATAATGCTAATTCACTATTCTGACATAAACCACATAAAACTCACAAAGTGACATTTGCTTCAATTATTTGCATTGATTATTTTTAATCTGCCATGAACTACTAGCAAAAATGTATGTTTTAAATAAAAAATGTAAATATTGGACCTCATATTAAATATAAATATATAGTGTTATATATTTTTGAAAAGCGCGTAAAAAGCTTAACCAAAGAATCTAAACATATTTTGGGGGTCCCATTTAAAAAAAATGAAGTAGGGCCCGATAACTTTTTGACCAGACCTCGTATACTCATTTTGAAGGCGGCACTGGTTTCTACGGAAAAAGTTATACAAGGAACAGTTTTTACCTTTTCGATAACTTATCAGATAGCTGAGATACGAGGCATGCTCAAAAATTCAATATTTTCAAAATCACCCTGTATCTTAAAAACAAAACAGGCTATGAAAATTCTGTTCACGGTATCTTTTGTTTCACAAAAAAGTAACGCAGTAATGCGAAAACCGCAACTCTCTATCTACAATAATAAAGGAGATACCCCGTAAAACCATCGAAAACTGGACAGTAACTCGTAAACTTAAAATTTGGCAACGCTACATCTATCGACCTTAGAATGTGCCTCAATGTTGGGGGAAAACAAAGAACCATTTGTCCCGTCTCTTCAGGTTAAATGCCTTTGGTGTCGAGGGTAGCGTGCTTACGTGCCAATCCAGCGCTGCGGGTTCGATTTCCGTCGGTCGCGACAGATGTTTTGTTTATTTATTGTTTTTTATTAATTTATCTTTTGCAAAGCCATAATAATACCATTTTTAAGATCCTTTACAAGCGTAGGCGACTATGTGAAAATCGGCCTCTCCTATTGGTCGATCCATCTCGTATTACAATATGTCTTCGAGATGCAATCAGTTTGTCGCAAGAGCTCTCGTGATCGAGAGGTTTAGATGGTTGGGTCTCACTTCGGAGGTCCGGGTTCAAATCCCGTTGTTTTTTTTAATACATTTTGAAGATCATCTTTCTAAACAGCTTTTTTCTTGATTTTGGGTATGTCTTGGGTTAGCACATGGTTAGTTTCCTTATCTTGAGCCCCCGTAGCGAGCGAAGGGTCATGCTGATATTAGATAAAATTGCGGATCGATCAATAGGAGAGGCTGATTTTTTACATAGTCGTCTACGCCTGTAAAAGAACTTCAAAACCTAATAATACCATGGACCATGGATAGTCAGTTACCGTCAGCGGCTCATGAATGTTGCAGACCAGTCCGCCTAAATCTTCTGATCTCTAGACGCTTGTGTGTTTATATAATTGAAGATAAAACCAAAGAATATATCGTAGCACTGTATATACGCAAATATTTTTTTAAGTGTTTTATCTATGGTAAACATTTTGTGTGTATAAACAATGGCCAAGCTATTTACATTTCACAATATTTCACATTCAACTTCCCTCATATATATATTTATCTTTGCATTCACTTATTCTTATTCATTCACTAATGATTAGACTCAGACAACCTAAACACTTAATTTAATTAATTTTAGGTTTTATGTGTTACTTGTGTTTTGTGTACATAATGCTGTTGTTTACTGTTTTTAAACGTGCAGTGTATGCTTTATGATAAACCATTTTTGTTAAAGTTTAAATTTATTTATATTCGTTAATATTGTATTGCTAAAATTATGTCATTAACATCTCTAATCAAAATTCCGCAATCCAGCAAAATATGTTCAGGTTCTGTGATATTTTTGCATGGTTCAGGTAAGCCTTTACTAAAATTAGGATACTTCCATAGTTTTAAATAATCATAAATATGTTCCAAACGTAACACATTAGCATGATAATAGCAAAGTATATGTAAACTAGTAAGTTCACTCAGCGGTAAATCCTTTGATGTAATTGTGCCACATTCTTTTATATCAAGTGACAACTGGAGATGACCGATGCGCTGCGTAAGTGTCCGATTGATTCGCGTGGCTTTCTCTAGTCAGAGATATATTCAGGAGATTGTATGGACTCGTACCGAAAGGCCTACTGAATGCCGGCCGGTGAAAAATCAAGTGAAACTGAGCAAAGTTGTAAAAATATTTTCATAGAAGGAAATTGAAAAAAAATTTGCTATACGGGGTGTCATTTTTAGGTGATACCACTGTTGCTATCTCAGAATCTAACAAGAATTTAACAACACTGCAAATCGATCTTGAAAAGGCATCAATAATGGCAACTTTCTAATTTAATCAACTTTGTAGCTTTGACCGTTTCAAAGATAGCAATAATAGTGGATTACCTAAAATATATTTAAAAATATATATAATAATATAATAGTTCGGAATCTCATTTTTACTACACTTCTTTGGTTTCATGAAAGTGATCGTTGTGACATGGTTTATGTTTTCGTCTCGCGTTACGGCTTTTTTGTATCGTTGATTGGACGACTAACCAAAACTAACCAAATCTATCAAAATTGGTTGTACCGTATCGGCACCGGCACCGGTTCAAATGACTACAATAAGCTGAGACTAAGTGAAACTAACCAAAACTTAATTCGACGATTAACCAAAGCTAACAAAATCTATTAAAATTGATTATAACGTATCGTAACGGGTTCAAATTACTAAAATAAGTTGATACTAAC
>MU186013.1:0-49959 GCA_016904865.1 Pissodes strobi | reverse complement strand
ACTAAAATAAGTTGATACTAACTGAAACTAACCGAAAGTTGATTGGAAGACTAACCCAAACTAACCAAACCTATTTAAATTGATTATGACGTATCGGAACAGATTCAAATAATTAAAATAAAATGAGACTAAATGAAACTAACCCAAAGTTGTTGACGAATAACCCAAACTAACCAAATCTACTAAAATTGATTTTAATGTATTCTGAAAAGCTTGAAATGACTGAAATAAATTGAGAATAAGTGTAGCTAACCGAGAGTTGATTGTACTACTAACCCAAACTAACCAAATCTATCAAAATTGATTATAACGTATCGGATGACTAAAGGAATTTAAGACTAAGTGAAACTAACCGAAAGTTTATTGGAAAACTAACTTAAACTAACCAAATCTATTAAAATTGATTATAATGTATCGGAACCGCTTTAAATGACTAAAATAAGTTAAGAATAAGTGAACTAACGGAAAGTTGGTTCGACCACTAGCCCAAACTAACCAAATCTACTAAAACTGATTATAACGTGTTGGAACCGGTTCAAATGACTAAGGTATAAGTTAAAACTAAGTGAAACTAACGGAAACTTGATTCGACAATTAACCAAAACTAACAAAATCTAATAAAATTGATTATAACGTATCGTAACGGGTTCAAATGACTAAAATAAGTTGATACTAATTGAAACTAACCCAAAATAGATTGGAGGACTAATCCAAGCTAACCAAATCTATTAAAATTATTTATAACGTATCGGAACCGCATTAAATATCTAAAATAAGTTGGGAATAAGTGAAACTAAACAAAAGTTGAATCGACAACTAACCCAAACTAACCAACTCTATTAAAGTTGATTATAACGCATCGGAATCGGTTCAACTGATTGAAATAGTTAAGACTAAGTGAAACAAACCAAAAGTTAAATCGAGGACTAACCTAAACTAACCAAATCTACTAAAATTGATTATAATGTATCGGAAACGCGTTAAATGACTCAAATAATTTGAGAATAAGTGAAACTAAGCGAAAGTTGGATCGACGACTAACCCAAACTAACCAAATCTACTAATATTGATTATAACATATTAGAACCGCTTTAAATGATTGAAATAAGTTGAGAAAAAGTGAAACTATCTGAAAGTTGAATCGACGACAAGACCAAAGTAACCAAATCTACTAAAATTGATTATAAAGTATCTGAACCGGTTCTAATGACTAAAATAAGTTGAAACTAAGTGAAACTAACCAAAAGTTGATTGAACGACTAACCGGATTAGGTTGGTTAGTTCGGGTTAATCGTCGATTCAACTTTCGGTTAGTTTCACTTAGTCTCAACATATTTCAAATATTTGAACCGGTTCTAAGACGTTATAATCAATTTTAATAGATGCTATTAGTTGGGTTAGTCACCAAATCAACTTTGGGTTAGTTTCTCTTAGCCTTAACTTATTTTAGATATTTGAACCGGTTCCGATACGTTATAATGATTTTATTACATTTGGTTAGTTTGGGTTAGTCGTCGATTGAACTTTCGGCTAGTTTCACATAGTCTCAACTTATTTTAATCATTTGAACCGGTTCCGTTACGTTATATTCAATTTTAATAGATTTGGTTAGTTTGTGTTAGTAGTCCAATCAACTTTCGGTTAACTTCACTTATTCTCAACTTATTTTAGCCATTTGAAGCAGTTCCGATACGTTATAATCAATTTTCATAGATTTGGTTAGTTTGGGTTAGTGCTCAATTAACTTTCGGTTAGTTTCACTTATTCTCAACTTATTTTAGCCATTTGAAACGGTTACAATACCGACGTCATTATCAATTCTAATAGATGTGGTTAGTTTGGGTTAGTCGTCGATTCAACTTTCGCTTACTTTCACTTATTCTCAACTTATTTTAGTCATTTAAAGCGGTTCCGATACGTTATAATCAATTTCAATGGATTTGGTTAATTTGGGTTAGTCATCCAAACAACTTTTGTCTAGTTTCATTTAGTCTCAACTTATTTTAGTTATTTGAACCGGTTCCGATACCTTATAATCAATTTTAATAAATTTAGTTAGTTTGGGTTAGTCGTCGAATTAACTTTGGATTAGTTTGGGTTAGTCGTCCAAACAACTTTCGGCTAGTTTCACTTAGTCTCAACTTATTTTAGTTATTTGAACCGGTTCCGAGACGTTATAATCAATTTTAATAGATTTGGTTAGATTGGGTTAGTCGTCCAATCAACGTTCGGTTAGTTTCACTTAGTTTCAACTTATTTTAGTCATCTGAATCGATTTCGATACATTATAATCAATTTTAATAGATTTGGATAGTTTGGGTTAGTCGTCGATTCAACTGTCGGTTGGTGTCAGTTATTCTCAACTTATGCTAGTCATATAAAGCGGTTCCGATACGTTATAATGATTTTATTACATTTGGTTAGTTTGGGTTAGTCGTCGATTGAACTCTCGGCTAGTTTCGCATAGTCTCAACTTATTTTAATCATTTGAACCGGTTCCATTACGTTATATTCAATTTTAATAGTTTTGGTTAGTTTGGGTTAGTAGTCCAATCAACTTTCGGTTAGCTTCACTTATTCTCAACTTATTTTAGCCATTTGAAGCAGTTCCGATACGTTATAATCAATTTTAATAGATTTGGTTAGTTTGGGTTAGTGTTCAATTAACTTTCGGTTAGTTTCACTTATTCTCAACTTATTTTAGCTATTGAGTTTGTCGTCGAATCAACTTTGGGTTAGTTTCACAGTGCCAAAAGATATTTAATATTTACAAAGCATTCCGTTATCGTTATATAATATGTACTTATAAAAAAAATCTGACACCTAGACGATTTTTCCGGTCTCGACCTTCACCTAATTTTATTAACATATCTATTCACTAATCCGACTATAGATTTCTCCTATTTGCCTTTGTATTTTTCATTGCTTCGTATATATTTCCACCGAAGTCCGAATAAAATATTAAAATAGAAATAAAATTAAGGATTTCCACAAATCCGACTCTGTTCTGAACACTCTGCCTACACACGAACGACTGATTAAACTAAAACGCTCTACATGCTGCCAACAATCTGCGGATTTTCGGCGGCTGGCACAAAATATTTGGGGGAGTGGAGCTACTAGTTTACATATACTTTGATAATAGGTATACTAAGTAGTATAATGTTTTTTTTTAGGTCTCACGGGTCAAGGATTCTTGAACTGGATCAAGTTCCTCATAGGAGACTTTGTATCTCCTCACATAAGTTATTATTTTCCTACAGCACCTTTAAGGCCTTATACACCGCTTCAAGGAGAGGTATTATTTTTTCTTTTTAAGACTAGTCATGCTGTAAATAGAGACAGTAATAATTATAATAACTAATAGAAAGTCAACTTTAATCACCTCATCCATTGTAGCCAAGCCATGTATGGTTCGACAGATATAACATAACACCAGATGTGCCTGAACATACTGAAACTTTGGCAGAAATGGGTGAAAATGTAAAGTCTCTGGTGAATGATATTGTTAACAGTGGAGTGCCCTTAAATAGAATAATCATAGGTCAGGCCAGATTTAATATCTGTTTGAAACACTTGTCATCTATATTAATTTTAGGAGGTTTCTCAATGGGTGGTGCTCTCGCACTACACTCGGCTTTCCGGTTTACACCAGGATTAGCAGGAACTTTTGCCCTTTCGTCCTTCTTAAACAAAAATTCAGCTGTATATTCAGAACTCAAGGCAGAAAATACACCTTTATACATGGCACATGGTGAAAAAGATACCATGGTACCTATTTCATGGGGAAAGAAAACATATGAAGAATTAACAAAGCTGAACGTAAAAGGGGATTTTGTCCCTGTCGTGCATACTTTGCACGAGTTAAAGAAAAGTGAACTAGAAGGCCTGTTTAAGTGGATCGAAAGAATTTTGCACCCTCTGGAGATGGGTGCTCATTTATGAAAAAGGTATTACACTCGATATTACTTAATATATTAGCAACTTCAATTAATTTAATATTTTTTTCAGATATTTGCTACTTGTTATTACAAAGAAACTCATTTACAAATATAGATATTGTATACTTAGTTAACGTTATACTATGATGACCAGTGTATTTGTTCCTTTTTTTTATTTAGTACTAGTACTTTCTGAATAGTTAATGTAGTGACTATGGGTAAAAACTTAGGGCATTTTGTGAACAGTTTATATTTATACATATTTATTTGGTTCATAAATATTTTTGATTTTTATTGCATTATTTTTTAAATCCTGCAATATTTATGTCAAATTAGTTTCAAGATTACTTTGTTCTAAAATGATTATGCATCCAAATGTTTATCGAGGGAAGTATGCATGGAAAAAGTGTGAAGCCTGAAATAAAATGTAAGGATTTTTTTTTTTGGTGAAGTCACTCTCTGATAATGCTAATTATACAGCAACATTTTCATGTAGTGTCAAAAACTTTTATCATTTAATACACCGTAACCGATTGTTTAAAAATAGTAATAATACATCTATTGAATTCCTAATGACTTCTCTACCATTGCATGGGGCTGACCAACTGTTTCAAAAAACTCTCCAGTATTAAAAATATCTTCGGGTGATATTTCCAAGTCTCTACCAGTTAGTGAGTCAAACATTACATTTGATGAGTTGAGACAAGGCAAATGTCCAATTTTTCTAGCCTATTTCAGCACCATAACTATTTTTAGACGGGCATGAAGTCCTTGAATGTTTCGCAAAACCTGCATATTCATTCTGTCAATATTTTGATGGTACTTAAAAAGAATTAGATCAATAATAGAGTTCAGTTAGGTTTTTTTATTGTTGTTGTTGATACATATTCCAGATGCTTTCAATACCAAATGAATGATCTGAGGCTAGGGATTAAAAAAAGGAAAAATGCCTCACAATCTCATCTAGGTCATGCAATATAATTTTGGTGTTGCAGTATCAAAAAGGGCTATTTAGCTTAGCTTTGCTAAGGCAGACTTTGGTATAGGCAAGCTTATATTAGTCTCTACATTTAATCTAGTATTATGTACATGATCTCGAGTTTCAAAACTCAAATACTTTTTAATGTATCATCAGCAAAAAATGGGACAGGAATATAATGGGACCCAAAACAGAGCCTTGTGGTACGCCTCTGGTAATAAGTGATTTATCAGAGTATTCGCCATCAGCTCTCACCACGTGCATTCTACACTCAAGATACGTAGAAAACCACTTTAGTGTAATCTCCCCAAACCCATAGCGTCTCAACTGCTGCTGCAATATTCCATGATCCACCCAATCGAATGCTTTCGAAAAATCACAGAATATTGCCGCAACAGCCTCGCCGCCATTCATATTTAGGTAAACCTGATGGAGCAAAGAGAAAATGGCGTTATCTGTATTCTTACCGGGAAGAAAACCAAACTGAACAGGGTTTAATATTTTGTTATTTTCCAGAAAAATCATTAATCTCTTCTTGACTATTTTTTCAGTGACCTTTGAAAGCGTGGATAAAAGGGAAGTTGGAAGGATCACCCATATCACCTCCCTTAAATAACGGAACAACCACGGCACCTTTTAAACACGTTGGAAATTCGCCCACAACAAAAGAATGGTTAATAGCACATGCAAGGGCATACAATGCGAACTCCGGCAAGCACTCCAATATTCTTGCAGATATTCAAACATAACCTGCGGAATTCTTGTTTTTTATTTCTTTAAGAATCTGTTTTATTTCTTCCACGTTTGTGCTTTCAAGAATAAAAATTTCAGAAACGTTAATATCAACCAGATAATCCATGGGATCCTTTTTTGAATTTATATTTGCGATTAGTTTGTCCCCTATTGTGCAGTAAAAGTTATTAAGAATGTTTGGATCAATTTCAGTATTACTATGAATAAGTTGGCTTTGCCCCTTAATTGGTTAACTATTTCCCAATTCCTTTTTGTTTTATTTTTTGCACTTTCAATCTTCCCTCTATAATAAAATTCTTTTGCCATCCTTTCTATAAATTTCTATAAATTCGTTTGTAATGATTAAAATATGCCACAAAAAACTGATTATTATTGTGATACTTTCTTATGGTATTTAAGAATCTTAAATTCCTTGCTGATGCTTTTATACCCCTAGTAACCCAAGGTTTTTTTATCTTTAACCTTAAGATTTTGTAGAGGAAATGCCCTGTTAAAAGCGTTAATTAAAAAGGCATGAAACTGTTCAATTGGATTATCGGCCCTGACAATACCATTCCATAATATCCTGCTACAATTTTGTTAGTAGTTTGCTTCTTTTATTTCCTTTGACAATTTATTACAAAGTAGCAATAGCAATATTAAGCTAATAAACTGTTACATGTCAATTTAATTTAGCATGAAAACATGTAACAGATAGAGGTCAAATAAAGTCAGTTATTCCACCCTTAATCCTACATCTTTATGCTAGTATGTCAAGCTGACTATAATATTACTTTATTAGATCCTGCATGATTGTCGAACGACCAGAGCCTTTTATCGAGCTGTTAGAGGAATAAATAGAAAGCACGATAGTTGTATACGTAACTTGATTTTCTCTGTTTTATATCACTGGCTTAGCACATAATCATTTAATAGATCGTACCGTATTCTGCCCCGCTATCGAGAAAACAATCAAGTTATAGGCTGTATAGCAATGCATTTCAAAGCGTTCAATTAAATCTCTTACCTTTGCGAATAATTTCCTTTTCGGTGCTTGAAACCGATCTAAGTGATCCCAGTCCATTTTCGGTTCACTTACAGCTTACAGGTGAGCTGGATCACTTTTTCGGTAGTGGGGGCCAAATGATATTTTTACAATCGAATACGAATCAGTTCAATAAAGTTCAATTAGATCGATCTGAATCGATCCAAAGTAGTGAATCGAATACGGCTAAGGACACCGGCCTAAAGGTACGTTTAGGTCCGATTGATCGCGAATTTATGCGTTGAACAGATTTGATGTTAGGAGTTTTAAATGGCCGCCGGCCGGAATAATTTAGTTTCTGGTTGTTTGGCCGTTGTCAATAATGGATTTATCGTTGGATTTCTTGGTCTTGCCAACAATACATAATATCATACAGCCTTAGGTACGTTTCATTGTATATTGCAGATATTAGTAAATTTGATGACAACCGGCTTGTGGTATTTTGCGTATGCTGCAGGACAGTGTAAAGCAGGCCTGTGGAGCGAGTTTTGACTGACTTCGTTCTCTTTTCTTGGTAAACCCTCTAAAGAAGAGTTAGCGCGTATGCCTGATAAAAAGTTTAAGAATTTTTAGTTCACCCTAAGGGGGATTATACTTATTTCGGGCTAAAAAGTGGCATAGTTACTAGGTTGCTGTAGTGAATGGCTTGACTGTGGATTTGTTGGATTTTTGCCTGAAGTCAAGATTTCTGTTGGTGACTTGCCACGTGCGGTGGATTCCGGAACAAAAAGGCTGGCGCCGTTTCCTTCCTAGAGGAAAACCTATAGGAGAGAGAGCATTGCTCCCAATTCGTCATCACCATCGAAAAACCCTACGTAGTTAGGTAAATAAATATATATCTTACATTTTGTACATACTTTTTTATTTTCTGTACAGGGGGGGGATTCTTTTATCAGGGTGTAAGCTACTGTATTATAGTTTTCAAACGGGTCTCAGAGGAGATTGAAATACTCCACAATACTGCTATATAGAAAGTGTTACTTTTGAAAATGTATTAATTCTTGCACGTATATCATGCAATATCGTCAAACAAAAGATAATTTGAGCCTAGAGCAGTCATAGCATGACTTATTTATACTCATTATTTTTACAAGAAGTAATATTCTGGGGAAAACAAGCGTATTGAATAATAGTTCATGATACCTTCCTCGGTATTATATTGCAGTCGAGCATTCCTAGCTGATTCTTTGTCTTTATGGGCACCCGTATTGTATAATGTTGTATAAAATTGTATTTAATTTTTGATGTTTCTTTTCTACTTTGAATTTTGCTTAAAAGAACTTGTAAAGTCCTACATAAGCTTAGTAAATTTAGATTTAATATTAATGACATAAATGGACAAACATTGTTCTTGCCTAGGGGTCTAAACTCTTAAAAGAGCAAACTAACAGTGGTTATATTATTGGTCAGTTTTTCTTAGTATTTTATGTCTATCGCCTGTAGGGTTGATATGATATTGGCATTATTATGACCTTCGCATTTTGGCAAGTCGACTCTCATTATTATTTTTAAATACTCTGCGAAAGAAAATTGAAATTGCAGTAAGAGAATGCATACTTAGCGCTTGTTCTCTTTTAGGGGGAGCCATTTTTTTATGGGAGCTATTTGTTTTGGACGGAGCTATTTTGGCTGGAGTTTCATATGGAAGAAGTTATTTTTTTATTTGGAGCTATTTTTGGTTTGGAGCTTGAAGAGAGATTAAGTAGCTAACCAAGTAGCTACTAGTCGATATAGTTGGTTGTGTTTCATTGGTACCGACTGCAGCCATAGAGGTATGGGCATTACCTCAAATGCCACTGAGAGTTTATGGGTCCCACATGCAGGAGGCCGGAGGTGACCAGAAAGATAAGTTTAGGTTATATTTGTGAACTTTCTACCAATTCTACCTAATGTTATTGGCGTGTTAGTATTTTCCAGCGTTGTATTAGATTGCGTGTTTTATTTCTTTCTGCGTGGTATTGATATAAGGTGTAAGCAAAGCTTACCAATGCGTATCTAAATAATTGCTATATTTACTAGTGTGATTCAATTAATGCTCTTATAATTCTTATAATTTAATTTGTATTGTGGTAAATGATAAACATTGACGTTCTGACTGACTAAATGTCTGATTATAGTAATTTTACTTAACGGTATCTCATAAGCTGAATCTCAAGTTTTATTTATGAACAACTGCGAGTGGTATACAATGGTACACGCGCAACGAAGTTCGTAGTAATAAGTATTATCCTGGTAACTTTTAATTATTGTTGATGTGGCGACAGATACCTTAGGCATATTCCGCTTATCTTTAATTAGTTAGAATTGTTTTGGATCTTCCGTAATCATTTATTATGTCATATTGTTACATATGATCTAGTTCAATATTTGGAGCTATCAATTTATTATTTTGTTTCCAATCAAGTTCTTACATTATTTTGTTTATATTTATATCATTTTGCTTATTGATAGAAATATGACAACACGTTACCGTCAACCTAACGAGCGCCAATAAACTTAAACCTGCACGAACGTTACCGTCTTTTTTTTTTGCTCTGAAATACCTCAGCCAAACAAGTGTAGTTGATAGTAGTTTGATTTTAAATCGCCCTTGTGTAGCTGATAGTCGTTGATTTTGGATCGCCCTTATGGATTTTTAAGACCGAGGATCTTCTAGTTTGGGTCTGCGGATTTGGTTATTTCAAGCTGGTGGCGGCCTGGTCAAGAGTAAATAATTGACCACACTCCCACGCAGACGAGCAAGTCGGAGCACACATGTTGCGCTGGCCGCATAATTAACGGTAGGTATCATCTTATTCATTATATCTTGCTAACATATTTAAAAGGGTTTTACGCGCAACAACAGGTATTACTTATTTATGCTTTTACAAATCTTCCTTTCTGTATTTTACATAAAAAACTTACTTTTTGCAGTGGTAAAATGCGCATCACCCAATTGTATCTCTAATTGTAATTCATAATAGACAAGAAAACCTACCAAATTTATTGAAATTCGGTAAAACTAATTAATTTTTTAGGTTAGCATTACAATGCAAAAACTCATAAGAAAGAGTAAGACACTTACATTCTTTCCGAGTGAGCTAACGGGTGAACATTTTCTAACGTATTTTCCGCTGAACTTAAGCCTGTTTTCAAAAGTTCGGGTAGCCCAAACTGTCCTTCCTCAAAACCATAGTCGCGGGGCTGACTTGGTTTAGTCTTTACGGAAGGAAGTCCAAAACTCTAATAAAAAAAAGCAGATATTATCCGGCAACTAGTTATATGTGTTTTTATAAACTTACCATTTTGATTTTTAAGAAAATATGAATATTGAATATACAAAATCGATGTTATTGTTATTCAAAACAACTAACACCCTTCCATAAAAACGAAAGCGGCTAATTATAGCCCCAGGAACCAGAAATGGAATACGCTCACGCTGTTCGGCTGTTGCCAAACTTATGCACCCGCGTAATGTCTTTGCACTCTTTGAGATGCAATCAGTTTGTCGCAAGAGCCTTCATGGTCGAGGGGTCTAGATGTTTAGATCGATTCAGTATAACAGGAATTTAAACCTGCGAACATTAATAGAACATGTCTCTATCCAGGTAGAAGAAGATCTGTGGATCAGTGGGGAATAGGCCCCTCCCCGCGGACACTTCACTCTTTTTTTATATGTCTTTGCTTCACACCATAGAAGTTAATCGGGGATTTTAACGCCAGACATATCGGGATGGGGTAATAACAGGCAAAACAGAAATGGTACCTTGTTTCTGGTAGGGTATTATATAACTTGCTAACGAATGACCGGGAAAAGATATTGCACTGAACTGAAATCCCGACTCACCACCCGGTAAATCGGAGGCCATCATTTTTAGACTTGGCAATTACAAAAGGCATCAAAAATGCCACAGACCTGATTGCGCTAGATGAATTGAATTCAGACCATCTTCCTATAAGAATGTCTATAAGAAATGTTCAACCGTTCATTAAAATAAGCTGTGCTATGGATCCAAATACACTGCGAATACAATAATGAATAAATAATACTTTTGACGGTTCGTTTAATTTAAAATATGCTTTTTTATCGTTTAAGATCCGTTTAAAACGATATTAAATGGCAAAATTGTAAATAATACCGCCCTACACTTCCGCCCCTCCCACACATTTCCGTCCATTTGCCGAGATTTACCCTCATACCGCCGCGGAAGATGTTTAAACATCAAAAATGAGCGAGTCTGCTGGTACTCGAGCGAGACACTGATGTGTAAACATATGCTATATCGACAATATCGACATGCACAAATATTTGAGCAGCCCTCATAAAATCAATGCGCATGGTTATGATGTCACAGCCGTTTACACATTTCCGTCCCCATCAGCATGCACATGTTTACACATCAAAACTAACGTAATAATCAACGCGAGCGAAACCGCGGGTAAAAGCTAAAAGTGTCCTATGCACTTTACTCTACTCTTGAAAATAGTTGTACAAAATTTCATGATGATCGGAGTAGTGTATGCGTAAAAGCATAAGAAACAAACACATTCGCATTTATAATATTAGTTAGGATGCTTTAATAATACTTACTGGCAGCTTCAATCGGAGTACACAAATTCGACCCGAAAATCTAATGCCACCAGTAATAACATCAACATATGGACACAGTTTATTCACTACCAGCTAGTCATCTTGAGCCGGCATCCTTTGATTTGGGAAAGGCACTAACGAAATTGGGGCAATGACTCAATAATGTTTTAAACGTCTGTGCATCTGAATAATACTTTTGACAGGTCGTTTAATTTAAAATATGCCTTTTTATCGTCTAAAATCCGTTTAAAAACGATTTTAAATGTCGAAATTGTATAAAAATCCGAAATTTCCGGACTTTGTTAGGACGATAGACGTGGCTACGGACGAATTTGTCGTAGATTTTGCAGCGAAAATTCATTTTAGATTCAACCGTCCATTAAAAATAAGCTGTACCATGGATCCAAATACACTGCGAATATATTTACTTTTTTTATGGCAGTGGCACACATAAAAGGGAGATCCTATGGTGCTCGACGAGCGATTTGTGTGCGAAGATGTTGATTGACACGGTTCTTGAATAGTTATAAGTTGTAATTAGTAGGAAGCAGATGTCCTGTGAGTGAGTTCCACAGTGATGCAGTGCGCCAGACAAAGGAGTTCTTGTAAAGCGATGTTCTAGGTGTTTCCTATTGTACGACGAACTGGTGCGCATTATTTGCGCTTTGTAGATCAAGAGCAATTGCTGCGGTGTATAGAATTTTTTGTTTGCGAAATAGCGCACCAAGTTTCTGGGGGGCTAATTCTGCGATGTTAGCAACATGGTCATGCCAAGACATATTGCGGTTGACCGAGACATCCGATTGACGAGGATGAAGGAATGGTCGATCCTGCCATAATGATGTCAGGGCCCACTGTATTAGTCCTCTTGGTAAACCTTGGTCTTAGCTGCATTAAACTGAACCAAATTTCGGTCGCCCCAAGTTTGAACTTTCTCCAGGTCTTGATTAATTGCTGCAATCTGCTCCTGTCTGCGGTGATGAGTCTCAGTCGCAGGTAAGGGTTTTTCTGATCTAAAGTGGGAGACAAGGGTACTGTCATCTGCAAAACTGTAAACAGGATTATTCGTTTCGATCAGAAGGTCATTAATATAGATGAGGAACAGAGTTGGTGAAAGTATTGCGCCCTGAGGCACGCCCGCGTTGATGGTGAATGTGTCTGAGATGTGTCCATCAACTGCAACGTGCAGAGATCGGTTCTTAAGGAAACTGGCAAACCAGCTGCAGAGAGAGGCTGGCAGTCCGAAGGACGGCAGTTTGTTGAGCAGTCCGTCATGCCAAACTCTGTCGAATGCCATTGAAATATCAAACGCAATCGCTCGAAACTCTCCGTACTTCTCAATTGCCCTTCTCCATATAAGAGTGACATAGGCCAATATATCTCCTGTCGATCTCTCTTTGCGAAAGCCGTATTGATTATCGCTGATTATTCTGTTGTTCTCGAGGTACTTAAGTAGTTCCTGATTGACTACACGCTCCATGACTTTAGAGATTATTGAAAGCAAGGTAATTGGGTGATAGATTGAGGGCGTGGTTTTCTTGCCTTTTTATGGAACAGGTTGCACTCGACCGACTTTCCAAGAGGATGGGTAAATCCCTTTTCCGTAAGACAGACAGAGAAAAAAGCCTGAAAAAAAAGGGTGTTAGTTCGTTGGCGCAGTTCTTTAGGACGATGGCAGGTATTCCGTCCGGTCTTGATGCTTTTTGCTTATCTAGTTTCTTAAGGATTTTGCGAATACCACGGTGATGAAACTTGACTTCTGACAAGGTAGTGTTGATGTTCGATATGGTGGGGAGAGTCTTGCCTTGGGGGACGTCTAAGGTAGAGTGCGATGAAAACATTTTGGCGAGCATGTTTGCTTTTTTCTTGGCTGTAGTCGCCGTGATGACACGCTTGTCAAAGGTGGGAGAGACGTTTTTGTAAAGTTGTTACTTACTGCCTTTGCCATCGACCAGAAATTCCTGGAACCACTGGGGCATTGCAAAAGTTTATTCCTGTTCCTTTGATTGTGTTTGTCTTTAGTTTCGTCGATCACACGTTTGCATTCGTTTCTCTCTTCGACAAAATAATGGCGATTTTCAGCGGTCTGATTTTGCTGCCAGTACTTGTAGGCTTGCTGTTTCCTACCTACAGTGCTTTCGCATCTTCTGTCGAACCACGGCTTCCCTTTTGATGGTAACTTGATGGAATTTGGGATGTATGCTTCCATTCCGGAGGAGATTACTTGCGTGATCTCTTCGCAGCAGACTGGCGGGTTGTCAGTGCCAAAGCAGACGTCGAGTCAAGGAAAATCTAGGTAGAACTCCCTTAGATCGTCCCAGTTTGCAGAATTTTAATGCCAGATTTTGCGAGGCAATGGTGGATCTTTCGGTATGTGTGGCAATTCACAAACCGTTGTAATAAGTACTGGTCAGGATTGGTGGTTAGAAAAAGATCCAGGAGGGTGGCGAATTCGCCCCTCTCTGAGACTCGAGTTGGTTCGTCTACAAGTTGAGTAAGCCAGCAGCTGATGGCAAATGCTTCAGCTTCTCTACCTTCGTGGTCGGTCTTGTTGTGATGTTTGAGCCAGTTGGTGTTGTGGGCATTGAAATCTCCCAGAACGATTATTTCTGAACTGAGATGATCGACCTGTATTGAGTCAAAAGTGGTAGCTAGTGTCCAGAGAGAAATTAATAACTAAAGTTTATTAATTTCTCTCTGCTAGTGTCGAAATAAAGCTTTGGTAGGCTCCCGAACGATAGAGACAACATAAAAACTTGGTTAATCCCTTGGCGGTGAACTTGAGCCACATGACGTCAAGGTTGTTCGGTTCGAGTGTTTCCTTGCGGTGACATGAAAGGTCGCTTCGGACAAAAAGGCATATTCCGAACTTATGTCTAAATCGGGTATCTAAGTCGTAACCAGAATAGGGGTAGTTTACTGTTGTTGTTGTAGAACATATTTGTGTTTCTGCAAGGGCTAGTATGTGTGGTCTATTTGCTTGTAGATGTTGGTGTACCGAATTTATGTTTGTATTTAGGCCTCTTACGTTGCAGAAATCTATTCTAAATTGGTTCGGTATCTTTGCTGTCTGTGAAATGCGGAATGAAGGGCTCCCAGTGCCACCCAGTGCCCGGAGATCCGAATGGCTGGGGAGTTTACCTCCGGAATATTTTGATCCTGAAAGCACCATCTGTCTATATATTCCTACTGTGGAACCCGAGACCACCAGTGCGGAAGCGGAACGTGATTTAGGAAAACCACTTAGCGCTTCCCAGTTCTGGTGGGGTGGTCTTTCACCGAACGATGCGAGTTTGCTGGATCACTCCCCAGTGATCAGCTCCAGACTTTGTACTTTGGTGTTCTCCAGCCTGGAGTAGGACGATGGGATTTGATGATCCACATCCCGTGGCAACTCGGAATGGCGGGGGCGTCACTCCCCGTAATCAAACTGCTCTCACCAGTTTGACATTCCTGCCAGTCAATACAATGTAGCCTCTCTTGTCACAAACTGGAATTGGTCAGCTCCAGACTCTGCTAATATAATGAAAACCTAATACCGCCCTAGCGGCTAGCTCTTTAGAAGCGCCATTTGAGTCGTTGCAATCGCGGCTGTCCTGGATTAGCTTGCTCCTCAACTGCGCGCGGGTTATAATGTCGCGTCGGCTTACACATTCCGTCCCCACATTTCCGTCCCATTTGCCGAGATTTACCCTCATACCGCTGCCTAAGGTGTTTGCACATCAAAAATAATAATAGAAAAATGAGGCTATGCAAGTGCAAACTAAACAGATAGTGTCCCAAGAATAAGTGGATTAGCACTTGGTTAGTATCCTTTTCTTGAGTCCCGGAGCGAGTGAAGCGAGCGGAGGGCCATATACTTGCCAATTGCAGATCTTTAAATCGCATGCATTCACAAGTGCACTACGAACTGAAATATCGCGTCCGGTAAATTTTATGACAGTTTGATCGAATCGGTAACCGGTGCATTCTACACGGTGAATTGTAAATAGAAAAGTGCCATAGAGTTTGTTTCAGACTTTCGAACTCGAACTCGAACTCCGACCAAGATCGGGACCAGCTTCTGGTGCGCGACGGCGACCATTTACGTTTTCAAAAACCCCCTAGTTTTGACATTAAAATTTCCCAAGATTTTTGTCCTTGGCTTTTCGCTTTTCGGTAAATCAGTAAAAAAGGATATCACCCAAGTAATTTTTCCCCTACATGGTAAATTGTCTGTCTCTTTTCCAAAAGTTTTTCAAAAATCAAAGAGAGAGACGAAACATTGAAGATTTAAAATTAATTTGGGGATAAAACGATACCATTTAGAGAACATCAAACTCGATTCGAGATTTCATGCAATACGTTAGGTGGTCGATTAAAAATTTAAATTACAAAACCACGTTTGTTTATTATGATTCTCATTTTAAACTTCAAAACACCGTTCATTGAACTTGACATGTCTATAGATTTTCTCTTTCTTTTCCCAAGCTTGTGAAAAATCTCAAGTTTATAAAAATAAATATGAAAGGCCTAATTACCGTCGGTATACTCCGCAAAGTATAAATTTTGACCCCGTTTTGAGTTTGCGTTTCTGTGTATTTGGTGCCGTTAGTTACTTAAAAAGCCAGTTGTTTCTGAAAAGTCGGAGTGTTTACAAGTGACCGTTGAATGCTGTCGGAAATTCCAAAAAGGATTCTCAAAATATGGTGGTTTTATAGGTTGATTTTTTTTAAGACGAAAGATATTGATTTGGCTCAAAGGCTTGGCCGGCGAATAAACGGACTATACATGGTTTATAGCGGTCTTACGTAGTTTCTATTGGCTCACACTGAACATAAAAAAGTTAAAGGACATATTTTTTATGGGAATTTTCCAAATGACTGATCATTTACATACGCATCCCAAAATTTTGAGAAAATTGCGAATGTTGTGCTATGTGACGGGTGTCGAAAAAGAGTTGGAATCAACGAGTAACGAGAATGGCCTGATGTTTTTGTGTTTTAAAAAACTGGATTGTGGAATGTAAAGAGGAAAATTGAAAAAAGTGAAAAGACTATTGATTATTTTTTATACGTTTTGAACTTCTGCAAAACGCTGACTCACCAGGATTTCTAAATTTACTACTGTGATTTGTATGATTTGTTCTGGGATTTTTAAGTAAATTGAGTAATTTACTTTTTTGCAATATAACATAAGTTCCAAACAAACTCAACAAAATGCTTCCTCAACAATATTGTTTAAGATGGAGGTACCATCATTCAAATTTGCAAACTATGTTCTCTCAACTACTAGACAGAGAGGCCTTTTGTGATGTGACCTTAGCATGTGAAGGGAGAACAATAAAAGCACATAAGATTGTTCTTTCAGCCTGTAGTACATATTTTGAAACTATTCTTTCACAATATGAGGAAAAGGATCCAATACTAATAATGAAAGATGTGAAATACATTGACATTAAATGCCTTGTAGAGTTTATGTACAAAGGAGAAATTAATGTTGAACATGTAAGTATCCCATTAAGTAGCCTATTTTATTAATTAGGTGACATTTTTTAGGAGCTCATCTAGTGCCATAACACATCTGCCAATCTCAGTCACAGCTAATAATAATATCAATTAACTTCCTATGTTTATAAATATCATAACAAAACATACCTTTTGCATATGCTTTAGACAAAGGAACGGTCATTTTTTAGAAGCCCTGTTACTAACCAGCATGCAACTAACCTATAGAAGTGTAGTACAGTATTGTTTCCTTGTGGCAACTCATACTTTTCTGTCAGAAAAATAAAATAGAGTTTCACGTGTGCAAAAGACTAAAATTTATGACAGTATCAAATGAGTTTTTTTCTATTTTGGGTATGCCTTTGGTTGTTTGGTTGCACCACAGAAGCAAGCGAAGCAAGCAGGGCCATGCGCGAAATGAAATACTAGAATGAAAAAAAAATTATTCAACTGCAATGGGGCAGTGGAGCTCTTTTCCTTAACCTTGTTACGCTACGATATTTTTTATTTTTATACACCTTCTTACCCTACCCCGCACTGCTCTTCACTCCATTGTTTCACAAGACAGTTAATTACTGTTAGATTTCCACAAATAAAAAAAATCTAAAAATGACATAATCACTCAATTTATGTATTCCTGAGGAAAACATGGCAAAATCAGTCTGACATGTCTTCTAAAAAATTAGCAAAGGGCTTCCTTCATAATATTCTACAACTCCAGGTTAATATTTTTTCTCTGAAAACTCCCTCGGTATATCTAATTAAGGTAAGGTAATAGACTAAGAAATTTAGAAGGTATACAATCATCATGTTAATAACATGTACCAATTTAAAAATTAAACTATTATATAATAGGTTTGGATATAATTAAGAAAGCAACACTATTAAACATTTATCAATTAGAAATGAAACAGTTTATTACCGATGAACCAAACTATAATGAAAGATATTTGTCGAATGTTTTGGAGAATCGGCACCAAGTTGTAGTCTACACTAATTTCTCTAAATCGTTTGGCAAGGTTAACAAGAACATATTTACTGGCAAATTAAGAAAATTCACGGTCTATGGCAGTCTTCTTGACTGCTTCTGCTTAACTCGAGGCCTAACTATTGTCGAACCATAGGCAGTTTGTAAAAATTAATAAATAAATAAATAAATATCTTTTATTGACCAAATATAACAATTTGACGAAAGGTAATAGGTCCGCAAAGCGGTTTTTAACAATTACCACAATAAAAAAATATATATAAAACATAACCATTAGGTAACAATAATTAACAAAAAATTAACCACTGGCTTTCATGATCATATATCTACTTTTACAGTCTTGAAAATAAATACTTAAACACTACAAATTGACAAACAAAATATCACAAAAAGATTACATTGATCACAAGAACAACTGCAGACTATGTATTATGGATAGCACCCTTTATGACATCTATCACTTTCTTTTTAAAACAAGGAATGCTTAATGTTTTTACATCTTTGGGAATTTTGTTGCATAAGGTTGCTGCCTGATGCAAAAAACATGATTTAAAAAATTCTGTTTTGTGTCTGGGAATGTCAATAATATTTGTTCTCCTTATATTTATTTGATGTTGATCACCACGAAATGCGATCAATTCTGCCAAATAATCTGGCTTTGCAGTCTTAACCACTTTATGCACCATGGAACCAACAACAACATGCTGACTGATATGTTCTCTTAGTGGTACACATCCTATGTATCTGGCACAGGAGTTTTGAATTTTTTGAAATTTAAATTGATTATACTCTGTAAGGTAGGGTCCATAAACTGTATCTAAGTAATTTGGGATAGACAATATGAGGGATTCTGTAAGTATTTTTTTGGTTTGTTCAGGGAGAGTGTATTTATATTTGTAGATGAATTTTAATTTAAAATAGGCTTGTCTACAAATATTATTAATATGAAAATGAAATTTTAAATGTGTGTCCATGTATAAACTAAGCTTTTTCACTTTTTCTTCCCAACACAGGGAGGTACCATTAACATGTATATGGAGATTGTCAGTATTAACTTCCCTTTTTAGAAAACAGGATTGCTTTTGTTTTTTGTGGGTTTATTAATAGAGAGTTATGTTCTGCCCAAAGTGACATGTTGTTCTATTGATTGTTTTGATGGTCTCGGCAAGATCTTCAGGGCGGCAAGGTTGATAAACTTGAATATCATCAGCATACATATGGTATGATGATGAGTGACCATTGACACTATCAAGATCAGCAGCAGAACAACAGAAGTCCAAATATGGAAGCCTGTCTCCACAGGCAAAAAGTCTGATACCTCTCTCCACAGGCAAAAAGTCTGATACAAGGACACCACCAAACTCATCATGTAGCCAGACAGCCTGGCTTCTTTCTGTCAAATAATTTTTAAAGAAGTTATTATACTCTGTATTGTAGAAATTTAATTTTGCTAACAAGAGATTTATGTGAAGAGAGTCGAATGCTTTTGACATATCGACCAATACAGCAGGACAACAACCTCCCTGGTCAATAATTTGTGTGATGTCACTTGTAATTTTAAGCAAAGCAGTGGTGCAGCTGTAGCCCTGACGGAAACCAGACTGAAACTTTGGCAAAACATTATTAACATCGAAATATTCAACAGTTTGCGATTTCGCAATTTTTTCCAGGATTGTAGAGGTTGCAGGTAGAATGCTGATTGGTCGCAGATCAGCTGTGGAACGATTGGCTTTTTTCGGAATTGGAGTTACTAATGCCTTCTTCCATAGCTGAGGCACAACCCCTGTTTCCAATGAAAAATTGACAATATTTGTCATGGGTGACAGACAATAAGGAACACACAGTTTTAGCATTCTGGCTGATATATTATCAATGCCAATTGCATTACTTTTGATCATATTTAGATTAAGCAATATGTCATTTTGGGTGACTAACTTAAATTCAAAAGGTTCACCTTCAAATTTTCTGTTACAAAAACTGAGTAGTAAGTCATTATTAACGATTGTTTTAGGGATACTTGAGAGGAGCTCCTTATTTATAAAATCAGGATTAACTAGATTATTTGGCAGCTTTAAAGAAGATTTTTTAAATATATGCTGTGTTTTTACTTTAGTCCAGAATTCTTTATTATTATTTGTGCCATTAAATTGTGAAGTGTAAAAAGCCTTTTTTTCCCTTTTTATTGCAATTGAAAGATAATGTTTGAGGTCTAAGTAATAGGATTTCTTCTGAACAGTGGTTTTTTTAAACTCTCGGTACGCTTTGTTTTTTAAGTTTATTATTTTCTTTAAATTTAAAGTTAGCCGTCCAGGTCGAGTTTTACCATTTCTGTTTTTCTGAATTGGACAATGTTTATTAAATGCTGAAAGAATTACGGTATTAAAAAAGTTTACCTTAAAATCAATGTTATCAGTAGTGTACAAAACATGCCTGCTTAAGAATTTTTGTCTCATGAAGTCACCTCGGAAGTTTCTCGAGGAGCCCAGTTAGTGCCACTCAACGGGGTAGTCAATTTTTTAGGACAGTAGATCTCTATTTTTGGAGATCTTCTTGTAACTCCATAGATCTTTATGGATCTCCTGTGATCTCCAGGGATATCCTCTGATGGAGATCAATTGGATTTTTATGGGTCTCCGTGTATCTCCTCCAGACCTCCATATACATTAATAACCTCAATTTTATATGGAATTAGATCTTTGAAAAAAAAACGTTTTTGCTGTCAGAAAGTGATAGTTTGATATTAATAATAATTTATATCCATTATTTCCTCGATTATTTCTAATATGGATAGATCACAAACTTTTAGAGGTAGTAAGTAGAATGTTACAAATGGTATATAATACTTGACCTAATGATAGTAGATTATGAACAGGGTGTTTTTTATATCTGGAACACACAGCATTGAAGATAAAAGGTAGGTAAAAAATTTGAAAATAGCTTGATAAATAAAATTGTAGTGAATTTTAATGCTATAACGAATTTTTTTTGTTGCCCTAGGGATGTGGCAATAAATTATTTTTTTATTAAGTGAGACACTGTATATTTTTTCATTTTTAAATTCCCTGAAAAATTAACTTTTTAAAACTACTAAACACTCTTTGTATATATTGATTAGTTTTCGAGATATTTACGTTTAAAGTTATAAATTATTTGCTTTTTCACACATTCATTTAATAATATTTAACATAAAATTTCCAGTAAGCCATGCATGAGAAGAAAACTTTAAATGTAAATATCTCAAAAACTATACAAGATATCCAAAGAGTGTTTGATAGTTTTGAAAAGCTAATTTTCAGGGAATTTAAAAATGAAAAAATATTCAGGGTGTCTCATTTAAAAAAAAAATTATTTATTGCTACAGCCGGGGGACCTATACTTACCGAGGGCGACAAAAGAAATTCGTTATAGCATTAAAATTTGCTATAATCTATCAAGCAATTTTTCAATATGAACCTGCCTTTTATCTTCCAAATGTGTTCCAAATAAAAAAAAGTACCATGGCAGAAAATAGTCAAAGTCAAAATATGCATTATTGTTGTAAACAAAATAATTGTTATAAATAAAACCTGCCTAAAAGTAATAATACCTAAAACAAACAAATTAAAAACGTGTACTTACTAAGTATTACATAAAGAAGATACAATATGTTAACAGAAGAGACCTCGGAAAAGACAAAGAAGACATATTATAGACAATGCTATTATTAAAAAAGAGAAAAGAAATGTACACAATCCATTCAAGACATACCTAATCCTTTTAACATAATAACAAATCAACTCAAAAAAAGCTTTATTGTCCTAAATAATAATTAATTGACAAAGCAAATTAAACCTAATTTTCAAAACCATATTTCTTGATCTCAAAGAGATTTATAATTTTAAAACACACAGATGCTACTCACTACTAAAAGGTGATTACAATAAAACAAGGTAACATATTAAAATACGATCATCAAAATCAAGGAATCAAATCAAATAAAAAATATGGAACACACAACCCGCTAAAAACCAATTCAGTTATAATGTTAAAATATAAATCTAAACAGTATCCTCATCAAATTCGTCCATGGAATAATATGCCTTCCCAGCAAGAAATGTTTTAACTGTTCCCCTCCTAAATTTATTTCCGCCAGAGATCCTCCTAAAAATAATTGAAAGCTTATTGAATTTTATTTCTATTATACACAATTGAACTTTTAAATAGATCTGTCCCGGGAATGGGCAGTTTGGTTGTGTCAGTATTTATCATTAAATATGCCGAACCTGCTAGAATTTTGACTTAGAATTTTCTCTCTAATGAGACACACCATTTCAAGAATAAACAAAAGCCTACATAAGTGACGAGGTTTAGCTTTACAAATATATCTAATAGTTATCTTTTGAATGATAAATGTAAGTAGATATAAATAAATAGTTCTGGCAACTGCCTCAAAAACACAACCCATAGCGTAACTGAGATTCAATTAAGGCATGATACACTTTCTTTGCCACAGAAGTGCCCAATTCACGAGCCACAACATAAACTGCATAGCACCCCCTTTGCAACCTTAGATTTGGCGTTAAACACGTGTTGGTCGAATTTTAATTTGTCAACTATATTAATTCCCAGGAATTTATTTACATGACCATTGCTATAGGTTGATGCGAGGGTTGATGTTCCAATATACGTCACCAAGATCACATTTAAAAGTGAGAATATTTGTCTAATCGATATTAAGTGTAAGCAAATTTAAATCAAACCAGCTCTTGATGGTATTTAGATCCTTCCTTACAAACGGTTTGGTCTGACTGAGTAGCTTGATTGTCGTGCCATAAAATGGTAGTATCATCAGCAAACATGGTAAATGTTCCCTGAATTTCAAGAAGTGGTAGGTCATTAACATAGAACAAGAACAAGAACACCTGTATCAATATTGATTTGTGGAGAGTTGTCATCATTGAAGTATACACACTGGTAACGATCTCTCAAATTTGAACATAACCAATCAAGTGCTTTACCTCTAAATCCATATATTTGAAGTTTGTCAAGTAGAATTCCTCGATCCACACAGTCAAACGCCTTAGCGAGATCACAAAACACCGCTGCGGCCACCTCACCATCGTTAAGACTTGTATCGTTAAGACTTGTGTAGAGTAATATTAAAACATCGCTAAAATATATTGCTATAAAATTCAGAGAGTGTATAATAGGCTCGGTCAACCAAGAACTCCCTCAAGAGATGTTTAAACACTCACCATTGTTACCCCGTTGATGTTTTGTGGAAGATGATTAAATATTTTAATACCGTCATAAAAAACTGATTTTTGTGAGAGTGGGTATAGGGATGGGAAGATTCAGATTGTTTATTTGACGTATAATGTACCTAGGAAGTTTGTTGATGATGTTTTTGTCGATATTTAAATATGAGGCAGGCAATTTCTTCAATATAAGTGCACGTTACTCTAAGAATATTCTCTCTAGGGAACAGGGAGCGGCGAGAATCCCGAAATTTGGCCGCACAGATGTAATATAATGCGCGTTTTGGAGAACAAATAACGGTTGAATTAAGTAATTGCTTGAGTTACCCCAAAAATGTATGGCATAGCGAAGGCGCGATCCTATCAGGGCAAAATATACAGCCCGGCGAATCCTGGGCCAAGCTCCTGAATAGTTACCCTGATAGCAAAACAACCAGACGAAATCTTGTTTGCAAGATTGGTAATGTGTTCGTCATATTTAAGGTCATTATCTGTTGATAAAGCAAGAAACTTGCAGCCAGGATAGTTCTCAACTAAGGTACCTCCAGTGCCAATCATAGCCACACCCTCCATGGTACACCCAAAGTAGACCAGCTTGGTTTTCAAGAAATTCATTGACAAGAGGTTGGCATCAAACGAATCCTTGAACCAATCCCTCACCCTCTAAAGGTCCCCTGACAGAGTCGTGTGCAAAGATTTGTTATCTGTGCCGTGCCAGAGTAGCATGGCGTCATCAGCGAAAAGAGTAAGTCTCCCCTGAATATCAAGAAAAGGAAGATCGTTGACATAAAAGAGAAACAGCATTGGGCCCAGGACCGAGTCCTGCGGAACTCCCAACATAACTGATACTTGGAGCGAATAGAACCCACAAACACCTTCTGACAACGCCCCCGCAAATAAGAGGAAAACCAGACCAAGGTCACGCCTCTGAAGCCATAAATATCCAGCTTCCGAAGCAGAACTTCATGATTCACACAAGCAAAAGCTTTCAATAAGTCACAAAAAACCGCAGCGGAAGCTCCACCCCCATTTATGTGTCAATAGATTTAGAAAATTATACATGGCATCATTAGTGCCCATGCCGTGTTGCAAGCCAAATTGAGCTTTACTAAGTATGTTGTTTGATGTTAAGAACGATATAACAAAGTATTTAACAAGCTTTTCAGTTATCTTCGATAGAGTAGACAGAAGGGTAGACAGATGGGACATCCATCCCTATATATTGGTATAACCTTTGCGTATTTCAAGTATGACGAAAATGTACCCATGCTCCAGGAGCGATTTATTACTATCAATGCAAGAAAGGCAGTATTACGCAAGCTTAAGAAAATTTCAGTGGATATCCCATCTTCTCCAGATGAGTTTTTTCCTAATACTGTTTATTATTGTTTTCAATTTTTCAATTCAAAATATGCTTTATTGTCTAAAAAAAAATTTCTCATTGACAAAGCTGTTAACTAAAGCTAGCAAAAAACATCAAACTTTTAATATTAAAGTAACATATGTACGAGCATATAGACAATACGTATAAGTAATACTAAAAATGTTTAAAACAATCTGAGATAAAATATTTCAATTCACCTTTCAATTCAAAACATGTTATATTGTCCAAAATACACGGTATTCATTGGCAAAGCTGAACTATGGCTATTTAAAAACAGGAACTATCGCGATATATGCTCTAGAATAGAGAAAAGACGGGACAAAAAAACAATTATAGTCAAGGAAAAAACAAATTTCAAAATAAATAAATATATATAAACATTATTCGGTATACAATTAGTCAAACAACAGATACACAGAAAACAAACTAAATCAAAGTCTAGAAACTATCACAAAAGTACTCCTCTATGATATAGTATGCAGGAAGGTAAGCATAATTTTCTTCACCTGTGTTTTAAATAACTTACAGGTTGAAACCCTTCAAATTGAAAGTGGGAGAGTGTTAAAAAAAATTTTATGATTGTAAAACATAGAATTTTGAGCCAGTGCGGAAGTTGGTATTGGTAAGCTAATTTTAAATGAAGAACGTGTATTGGTAGTGCTAATCGATCTAATCATAGAGCAGTACTTTCTATACATCAAACACACAGTTTCCAGACTAAAGATAGAGGGCAATGTTAAAATCCTTTTCCTTCCCCTGCATGACTCCCTGAACCCAAGGCCACAAAGGATTCTAATGGCTCGCTTCTGCAGGACAAAGAGAGGTTTAAACAAGTACTCCGCAGCATTATAAGATTCTTTACACAAATAGTGCACTATATAAAAATCGGCCTTTTCCATTGGTCGATCCGCATGGCCCTCCACTCGATTCGCTCGCTACGGGGGCTCAAGAAAAGGAAACTAACCAGGTGCTAACCCAATCTAACCCAAGACATATCCAAAATCAAGAAAAAAAGCTGTTTAGAAACATAATCTTTAAAAAATAATAAAAAAAAGCAACGGGGTTCGAACCCGCGTTTTCCAGGCGAGACCCAACGATCTAAACCTCTACACCATAAGAGCTCTTGATAGAAATCGATTGCATCACGCAGACATATCGTAATACGAGATGGATCGACCAATAGGAGAGGTCGATTTTTACATAGTGCACTATTTGTGTAAAGGATCTTTAAATGCTACTCCGCACGGCTCCCCCAGAAACAAAATCATAACACAGATGGCAAAATAGGCTCTTTTAGTCAAAGTTTTATCTAACTGGCTTATAATAGTTCTTAAGGCAAAACAGTTAGCTGCCAGTTTTGAAGATAATAGCCCAGTATGCTTGTCGAACCTTAACCTAGCGTCAATACACAAACCCAAAAACGTATTAACTTGAAGGGACGGAACAGAGTCAGTATCTAGGCTTACACCATTTAGATGACACTTAAAGAACAATATGTTGATCTTGGAAGCATTGAACGACAATCGATTGCAATCGCACGATCCCTTAACAATGTCCAGATCCCTGTTAATCATACCACTAAGAATCTGGGTGTCCCCACTATACCAAAGAAGGGTAGTATCGTCAGCAAAGGATGTACACTGGCCGGTTTCGATTATTAGTGGTAAGTCATTAATGTATAAAAGGAAAAAAGTGGGCCAAGAACAGAACCCTGTAGCACCCCCGCTGAGATCCTTAACTCCTCTGAGGAGCTGCCATTAAAGACAACTCTCTGTCGTCTGTCAGACAAATACTCGGACAAATAGGACTTAAACCACGCCAGAATACAGCCTCTGAAGCCATAGGCTTCAAGCTTCCTCAGCACTATTTCGTGAGATACACAATCAAAGGCCTTAGCCAAATCACAGAACACAACGGCAGCCACATCTTTATCGTTGAGCCCCTGGTAAAGCGTTTCAAGCATATGAAAAATGGCATCATTGGTATTTTTGGAAGACAGAAATCCAAACTGGGAATCTTGTACAAGGTAGGCAGCAGTGAAATAGGCCTGTAGCAAAGAAAAGTCTAGTACTATAATATTCTTTGCCTGTAGTTAGAAGTAACATCTTCACCCTGCTTGAATATAGGAATGACAATGGCCCTCTTCAGCAAATCTGAAAAATTGCCATTCAAGAGCTATCTATTGATACATTCGGTCAGTGATGATAGAGCTGCAGAGGGTAGATTTAAGAAAATATCCAAAGGTATCTCGTCCCAACCTGCAGATCTTTTGTTTTTAGTTTGGGTTAAAGTGTTTAGAAGTTCCTCAGCAGTAACAGGAGTAAAGTAAAAGGCATTATTGACTGAGATGCCATACATAAAAGTCAATGGGTCAGTACCATTAGAAGAGAGGCTCGTGGTAAGTTGAGATGCAGTGGAGCAGTAATAAGAATTTATAATGTTAGCTTCCTATTTGGAATTAAGTTTCTCAGATTCTTTACCCCGCAGGGAATTAACTATTCGCCATGCCTCTCTCAGCTTGTTCCTTGCACATGCCAGTCTGCAAGTATAATACTTATTCTTAGTCGCTTTTAAAACTTTGCGATAAATATTGCGGTAATTGTTAAAGTAGTCAAGAAAAATTGTATTATTCAATGAATATTTACGAATAGTATGGAGGCATCTCATATTCCTCGCAGAAACCCTTACACCTTTCGTAATCTATCGCTTATCTATTTTCGGTTTCAAAGTTAAAATGGGAAATGCGGCATTAAAAACATGCATAAGTTGTTGGTAAAAAGTAAACAGTGGGTTGGCTTCACCGCACAAGGGGCCCCAATCAATCCCGGAGCAAGCATGGGCAAATGTAGCAAAGCTTCTCCTACAAAACTTCTGTTAAGTGAGTGGGCAAAAGAAGGAGTTGGGAAAATTATTGGCTGGTAAGTAGCAAAAGCGTCTGGAGACGCTATAATTTTCGATACCGCATACTCCAGCACCATCTAGTGTGTAGGTGGCGTTGACTCGAGCGATTGCATTCGATGTCTTCGTGATGCAATCAATTTGCAGCAAGAGGCCTCGTGGCTGACAGGTCTAGATGGTTGGGTCTCAAATCGGCGGCTATCGACGGCCCGGGTTCAAACCCCGTTGCTTTTTTTTTAATGTTAAGTTTCTAAACAGGTTTTTTCTTGGTTTTGGGTATGTCTTGGGTTAGCACCTGGTTAGTTTCACTTTCTTGAGCACCCTAGCGAGCGGTAGCGAGCGGAGGGCCATGCGAAAAGTGAAATATTACTTATTGTTGTAAATGTTGTAATACGTGCCTGTATACTTTGGTTGGATGCATTTTTCACGAAATATTTTGCTTTATCTAATTAAAAACCAGGATATATTTAACAAAAGCCGTATTATACAGCAGCTTGCATGTGTTTCCGCGAATACATTCACAAAGAATCCCCCTTCTTTGTGAATACATTCCACGCAAGGCCGAGGGTATCGAAAATTTAGTAGGGTCGCTAGACGCTTGTATCAGATAACCTAATTAATCGGCGAATAGATTATTGCTGTCGAAGCACTGTATCGTTAACTAACTCAGTTTTATTTTACATGCACCCGCATTTTACTTAGGGTTGCCAGGTGTCCTGGATTTCGCAAGATGTCCTGGATTTGAGTTAGTAATTTAAGCGTCCTGCAAAGACCGCTTGCAGGATGCCTAATATCCTAGATTTCATAAATGTTTAAATTACAAATTGTTTTTTACGCTATTTAACTTGGCGCTAAACGGAAAAAACGCCGTAATACGAACCACAGTTCTCTTTTCGGGATTTATCGAACAGCGCGGGCGAGCTGACTACCGACTGAGTGATTTTTGGGGTTTCCCCAATTTGTATTTGTATGATATGATATAATTTAAATTTATATCTAGTTGGAGTGGGAGTGTGTGATAGATACCCTCGGTGATACCATATCCGAAAAGTTTTTATTTTTCCGGTTGTCAAGTCTCTACCTGGGTTTTCAGATGTAATGAAACGCCGAGTGAAACGCTTTCTTGCATGACGTCACCGTTTCGACGGATAAATGAAACATGTCAATATTTCGAAACGGTTTCGAAATCTTCGACCGCAAAGGCGTCTCTTGATTCTTGATTCGGCCAATAAAAACCTTCAAGGTCTTCTTTCATAAACTTCATTTGGATGTTTTCAGTTAGGTTTTCTTGATCTTGATTAACCACCTTTCCAATATACCACATTTTACCTTACACGACTGCATACTAGAGCTGGGGGAAAGAAGAAGGGGAACGATGGACGCCAACATCCAACATCGTTCCCCTTCTTCTTTCTCCTCTTATAAAAGAGTATGCCTTCTTATAAAATAGTATGCATTACTTACCGCTACTGCGGCGCTGTTGCCAATGACACCTAAGAATATACATGTATGTATCATGGAAATTCCGCACCTTGTTTTTAATAACGTGACAGAAAAATTACATTTCTTAAAAAATAGTGTATGTAAAAATATAAATATAAATTTTTCATATTTAGTAAACAAATCTGTCTTTTTTTATATGTCTTTGGTAATTCCTCATTCTCTAGTTTCTTTCCTACTTATTGTCGTTGCGTAAGTATTTTAGTTTTTGGTTTGATATTGTATGTAAATATTATTAGGCTTAAAGAGAGAATAGGTGGGCAACACTGACGTAATCGTTTTTCTACCGTTTTTTCAAACAAAAACTGCCGATTTATTTTTCCCAATGAATAAAGAATAGGAAGGAAGGAGCAAAATACATATTGACATTAGACCAGAATGGTTCTTGCATATGGCGACCCAGATTACCAGTGGCGTCTCCTAAAACGATTGCACAACAAAAAAATAAATACTTATACTATGTATTTATATAGTTTTATTGTTCATTACTTACTGGTACAGTGATCTCAAAAAAAGTTATAATTTATAAATATTGCCAACATGGATATAAAAATACGTGCGTTTTTTGCGGATCATATAAATGTTTTAACTTTGCTAGATACTTTAGGTATCTCCGAAATATAAAAATTAAATTCCTTAGGATAAATTTTACATGTGTAAACTTCATTTTATTAGCTAAATACCTATGTAAAGAAATCTTGGGAAAATACCAAGAAAAAGTGGTGTGTGAAAAAAGTTTACCCTATAATATGCTCTATGTTTTCCCATTATTTTTTAAGAAAAATATACCTGTTTTCTAGGTTAATAGGTAAAGTGAAGTTTTAAATAAATAACATCACCAATTGACAATTATTCTAAATTACATGATGGTCACGAGGTATGTAAAAAGCAGCACTTATCCGAAAAAGAAACACAATTTTCTGTTTTTTTTTTTTTTTTTCGATAATTTTTGTATCTAAATGTAAATGTAAACATATAGGTTTAGGCACCTGAAATTTACATACAGAAAATTAATTTTCATATTTGAAATGGAGAAGTATCAAACATAACGTTAAAAATGTTATCCGTTAAATCCTATAGCTTGACTTTAAAATAACCCTAAAATATCTAATAAATTAGTCGGCCTTAAGATATTTTGTAAAATTGTCTGTAAATTGCTGTCATTTAAAATTTTTTTTTGGGATTTTTCTTTCCAGTAATGCCTTTTTAGTACTTAAACGACTGAGTAAATAAAATAAAAACGATTTTTTGCAAATTTGGGGTTGGATTCGTTTTAAATAAGGCATGGCAGTATAGTATATATTATATCACTCATTCTGACTTTATGTTTGGGTGCTTCCTACGTTTTGATGGTATTATTTCTTGTGTTTAAAGCTATTTTTTGCGATTTATTTTGATTTGGAACATTGTTTATTTCTTTAGTAAAATAATTGTAGATATTGCGTTAATTCACAATAGTGTTCAGATATTGAGTGGTAAAGGTGTGTATTTTGGATTAAAGAAGCAAAGTAATTAGTTGTGCAGCTTGTGGCCCTTCTAAAACTCCAACAAATTCAGAACTTGGAATAACATTTCATCGGTATTTATTTTTCTGGTTTTTACCATTCAATAAAGCAAATATATAAATTGTCTAATTGTTAACAAATAGGTGATCTAATTATGGGCATACCCGTAAAAAAATGGCGTTAAAAATCAATTTGTGCAAGAACATTAGACAGTGCTAAAAGTAATAAATACTTTTCTTTTATACTTGACATGTTAAAGTTTATACTGCCAATAAACTGCTAAAATTAGTTATTTGAATATATTTGGGCATTTGAAAGGCAAAAATAAGCAAAATATGGTTAGATAATAGTGGGGTAGTTTTGAAGTGTGCTTCTTATTAAAAAAATATGTACTACCTAATTTTATTGAAGAAGCACCCTTCAAAACTAACGCACTATTCTCTAACCATATTTTGCTTATTTTTGCATTTCAAATGCCCAAATATATTCAAATAACTAGTTTTAGCACTTTATTGGCAGAATAAACTTTAACATGTCAAGTATAAAAGACAAGTCTTACTTTTGGCAAAAAATTATTTTTAATGCTATATTTTTTACGGGTACGCTCATGATTAGATCTGTCACCTATTTGTTGACAATTAGACAAATTATAATTTTGCTTTATTAAATGGTAAAAAAACAGAAAAATAAGGGGTAAAATACCTACTTACCGATGAAATGTTGTTCCAAGTTCTGAATTTGTTGGAGTTTTCGAAAGATCACAAGCTGTACAAGTAACCATGTTGACTTTGCTTCTTTAGTCCAAAAGACACAGTTGTACCACTAAAAAACTATATAAACACTATGAACTAACGCATTATCTACAATAATATTACTAAGCAAATAAACAATGTTCCAAATCAAAGTAAATCACAAAAAATAGCTTTAAATACAAAGAATACTATCAAAACGTAGGAAGCACCAAAATAACGTCAGAATGTGACATATTATGGTTCCTCCGCAGCCTCCTCGATGTCTCAGGAGTTTGTCGCACGTATTAAGTGTCAAACGGCGCACAAGCTCCTTCCTTTCTCTTCTTTATTCTTTGATTTTTCCAGATCTAACGATACCGATGATAGACGCGTGGCAGCACTGTTAAGGAACCATTTGTCAACAATGTCAGTTTCATCAAATAATTTTGTCCGCGTGTGCGTGATAGCCGTGACGGCTTAAAACAAAGTTTAAGATAAATGTTAATTGGAATGTGTTACTACAGCTTTAGTTTTAAAGCTGCAAAGTTTGCATAAATCAGTGCAACTGCCAAAAACTATACAGTGTGCTACGAGCATTAAAAAAGTCCTGAAAACTTCTTGGGGGCTAATTAGTTTGGTGTCAATGATTGGAACACCAAAACTTTGTATTGGTCCAGTTATTGACACCCCTGTCAAATACTGGCTAAATCATATTTTTATAATAAATATTTCCAGATGATTCCCCATCAGATTACTAGAGTGTTGCCGATATAAATCTTATTTCCGAAGCCTAGTTTGTGTCAATCTTAGGATTACAAACTGTGAATTACTGGAACGCTTTAATTTTTAAAAATTGACTAAAATCGTAAGTAATGGCCCCCAAGTAAAATTATACGCCAAGTCAAATGGCTGAAACAATAAGGGCAGTTGAAAGAGGACAAGCCGTTTCTGCAACTGCGAGGGAGTTAACATTCCTCGGATAACTTCCCTGTTTGCAGTAAAAGGTAGATGTCCACAAGAATATTTCATGCATGGATCGGTCGCCAACATTAATCACAATGGAATTCATAATATCTTGAAATCTCTGAAAGAATTAGTCAAAATTTAACTGTAGCTAGAGAAAGTGTTACAGAACGTCAGATCCATGATTGGTTTGATAAAATTAAGAATTACTTGATTTAAAAATAGTTTTCATATTACTGACCATCCAAACAGAGTTTCTATGTGTGTCCCACAGGTCACGAAAGGCTAAACCTATAATATACCCGTGAGGGTACCATGACCTGTTATATGGCTTTTATACCGTCAACTTTGTCCAGGTATCGAAACACGTGCACTTCAGGGCACTTTTAGATAACGCGATAGTACTTCCACGGTCGTTATTGTAGAACTACAATAGCTGCTATTTTTATGGCTCTCCGGCCGGGAATCGAACCCGGCTCTCCCAATTGACAGGCGGGGACACTGATCAATATACTACCGAAGAGGTATCAGCATTCACTCATTCAGTGCTGATTATTCTGAATTTTTCTTGCAGACCAAAGGAGAGAAAGTCTTAACAAAAAAAAGTGAAAATAATGTGTACAGTACATGAGGCGACGAAAAGAAGGAGAATATTACCGTACTAGTAACGGCCAATGCCGCTGGTCAAATAGCTCCATTGATGGGGCTACATAATTATGTAAGAATCCCAAGCTACGTCTCGTGCACTCCTCCGAAAGACTGGGCAATTGAAAATGTGTGGATATGTGGCCCAACTTTCTACGAATTCATGACTAACTAATATATTTCTACCCTGGCTTGACCAAGAACGTTTCCAATGACCAGTTTTATTTGTTTGTTGGCGGTCACGTATCTGGCATGACTTTGCAACTTTTTGCTCTGAAAACGGAATAGAGTGTTTTTCCCAGTTTCACCCACATTCTGTAACCAATGGATATTTAGAACTCTAAAACTGCTTTGAAAAGTGAGTTTAAAGAATGAAGAATGGGCAATTAAGGCAATAAATTGAAAAACAGCATTTTGCACCAGTTCTTAAAAAGACTTAGAATATATTTCTGATAAAACTAGTGCAAATGTGTTTCAAGCAACTGGCTTATGTGCGGTTAGTGTTGAAATGATTTGCAAAATTTCGAAATGTACGTCTACAAATTTGCAAAAAAAATCTGCAATCGCCACAGGTATACTTCTAAGGACATTTGAGGAAATACCTAATCGGAGAAAAAACTAAGCAGTTTCAGAAACTGCAGTTTGGTAAATAATAATAAATAGCAAGTCGCCACAGAAGATACATCGTTGTTTCATATTTGCAAGGAAGCATCGATGAAAAATTTAAAGGACAAAGATGATGCAAGAAAATGGGATTTACAGGAATATTAAATCATTGAAAAAAATAGCGAATATTCCATAGGTCCAAACATCACTTCAGACTTAGACGAATATGAACAGCAGATTTTCATATCGCATAAACCTAGTACCTCCCAAAACACTGAAAATTAACTTTAAAGTCCAGCTAAAACTGCAAATGCCGAGGCAAATACTCTACTTTAGATATGCCATTGTCTTTTAAAAGAGCATTGTTTTGGTGAGATATTACACCAGAAGCAAACAAAAGCAAAGAAAATACTTCATCAATTGTGACATGTAAAGCATGGCCAATTTACCACAAAAAAGCATGAGAAAAAGTAGGAAGTTGGAAAAAGAACAGCAGAAGGCATTTCTGCACGAACAGAAGAAATCTGAAGAAATAAGAAACGAACAAAACAAGAAATGATTCTGACAGTTCCGAAGAGTAATGATAGGATAGTGTTGATAGTCTGGATGACATTGAACTTTTTGAAGAACCAGAAGCAGATTTTTGTGATATAGGTGGTGTTAAGGAGATTTATGTAGGCCGCTATTAGTAAAATTTGTTGGAGGAGAGAGGAAAATTGTGAATTACAGATATGCATGCGTAGTCAAGATGAGAGTGAAGTGGAGGTAATGTCCTTAAAAGCGATAAACATAGAAAAAACACATTTCATGATTTCGACAGTAAACAAAACTGCTAGGTATAGTAGGGAAGTGCCCACATCACAAAATTTCGCTTCTGGTGACAGACTACAATACAAATTTTCCAAAGCAGGCGATGTATTTGAGGCGTAGAGTATTTTTCTTGTTATTTTTATATTTTATTATTTTCTCGGTTTGATGAATTAAGAAGTATTCGTCCAGTTAACTTTAACCGTGTTTTATTCTTGGAAAAATTGTAATATTTTAAAATAATACCAAAGTAATTACTCGTTCTACTATGACAATAACTATGTGTCAATAATTGGAACTTTATTAAAATAGCCCTGTGAAGCACTGGGTCTGAAAAAAAACCCTAAAATGGTTTTGCTTTTCTATTACTGAATATATGAGATTATGATTTTTTAAGTTTTTGATGCTCCACGTGCATGATGCGCTTGGGAAAGCACGCAAACATACATTTTCACTAATTTGTCATCAAAAATAGTGATGGGGTTGAGTAGTTTGGATTGATATAAAAACTAAGTACAATAAAATTTTTATTTTTAATTAAAACTAATAAAACCATAACATTCTGATTAGAAAGTTTTTTAAATCGGATTTGGTTTAACAATATTGATATTAAAAACTTATTCTACTTAAGTAGGGGTTTGTCTGTCCCCCCTATGCAACTCAAAATTTGGCCACTCTGTATGTTTTACGACCCACCTCTAGTGCTCACCTAAATATTAAGCTAAAAGACAAAATATTTTTTGTCAGGACCAGCATCAATGTATATATGAAGTATTCAACATATTTGGTAATGCCCGCATGTAACATAATACACTCAATTAGATTTTATTTGTAATACTTAATCGTTTTTAACTTGTCCAAGGAAACACAATTTTTGTTCATTATTTTTTTTTTGGCCTGAGATAATTGTATATTACATTTTACGGCAATATTATAAAGCACAAACTTTTTGCTCTTAAATTGATAAATAAACATCAATCGCCGTGGATAATTATATCTTGATTTTTATAATGCCAGCAAAGTAAATTTTTTAAACTTAGTCACTTATGCGATCCTGTGAATGCAATTAAATTCATTCGACGATGAAACTAGATTATTAGTTTGGGTTATTTTTTTTATGGGGTTTTGCCACCTGAGAAATATTTTTTAATTAAACGCTTTGAGTTTGAGTTCATAGTGGAATATTCCAAGGATTATTCTATATTTTTCTACTAGTTGTAATTAAGGAAAGTCAACCAGTATCAGCTAATGATTGAGTTGGTCAATATAGTTTTTGAAAAGCCCTAATATTTTATGTTTCAAATTATCCTCGGGATATCTATCACGACTAGAAACCAGTGTAAGCGGACCATTGACGACAGCAAGGAGGGATATAACGAGCAGATCAAGAACAAGCTTCTCAACTGTCCTAACGGATCAAGATCCTTTTGGTCAGTTGCCAAAACTGTCAATCAGGGTTTCTCAAAGACGTCAATCCGACCACTGACCAAAGATGATGGCTCAATACTGTAAACGGCCAAAGAAAAAGCGAACATTCTTGCCGAACTGTTTGCGTCAAATTCTACCTCAGATGCTCAAGGAAATACTCTCCCGAGAGTGAATCCCTCAATGCCAGATGGGGTATTTTGCCAACGTGAAGTGAAACGAATATTCAGAAGCGTAGATACTAGCAAGGCCAAGCTTAAAACTTTAGTTTAATCATCTCCTGATGATGCTAACATGGTTAGCGAAACGCGCATCGAGTGCAATAATTCTGTTTGGGTATTGTGGATAAAACTCCGTTTTAGTAATTGAGCTTTATTGCTATCTTATATAAAACTTATGAAGTTCTTAAAGAATATGTTTTAAATCCAACTTAAAGCTATAGTCTTAAGACAGATTATTTTAAAACTAAACATACTTTAAACCCTCCAGAAGATCAACAAGGTTTAAGATTGATAACATAAAGGCCCTGTTAGAGCCAACACAAGAGTAACCGGTCTCAAGTCCATGGACACTTAATATTATTGCTGCCAAGGCTGCCTTAAAACTTATTTTTAAGAATAAATGGACTTTAAGATCTGTTAGCATGTTTGAAGGTGTTCATAAAACCCCAGTACTTCTACCGATCATTTTAAAACAATTTTAAAGCTGATATATAAATCTAACTAGCATTTAAATTGTTACTTGGGTATGATTCCTTTTCGCCAGAAATCAAGGTTTGATACCAATTCCTTTTGTTCCCTTGGAACACCTATTTTAAATAAACTGGCAATATGTTTTTTTTATTGTATCTTCCCTAGGGCGTTGTTTTAATTCCATTGGCAGTCAGATAATCTTCAATGTCCTTTTCTGAATCTGCTGACAAACCTAAGGCAAAGAGTCATGCATATGTAAGGTGGATACGAGGAGCAATTTTCACATTTGTTGCATTGTTGATCCTGTATTGGTGGAGGGCGATTTTTCCGGCTGAAGCACTTTTTCTTCTGCATTTCCCATCTATTTGGAGTAATATTTGAGTTTCCAGCCATTATATTTATTTTATTTTCAACTTCATAAAAAATGTCAGTGTTTTTGTTCTGATTATTCGTTGCAACAGACGCCATAGTGTTTTGACATAAACAAGGTTCGTTTCTTTTGACGTTCGTGATTTTTCATCATCCTCCGGTACCTTGACGTCACCTTCCAGCAACTGAGCAACAGCCGCGATCGGCAGTTCTTCTTGTATGCTGCTTTTTGTTGTCACTTCTTCTATTTCGTTGTTGTCAGAGCCTGGCGCTAATGTATCGGTTGTTTTTTGTATTTTCTTTACAAATTGCAAGTTTTTGAATTCCCTCCCTGAAATGCAATCACTTGATTTTTACAACTCGTCCACTAGACACTAGAGTATTCAGATCACGATATTCAGATACTATTTCAGTATCTTTTTCAGGAACTGCCGCCATGTTATTAACGGAATGCTCCAAACATGTCACACGCGTTTTATCAATAAACTTTTCCCGTCCAATCCCTCTTGGCACATAGACGATGGAAAAATTTGTCATATTTAATACATAAAACCAAAGAATATTCTACTACGATAGAATATTCTTTGATAAAACTGATGAAGTGATTTTCTGTTTACAGCAGAAAAAGTAAACTTTCCTTGAGCAAAATCTGATACACCGTCATTGGCCGCCATCTTTTTGATGTTTGTAAAATTCTACATACTTTAACTTAAACGTGATATCAAAATATTGGCAGACTTATTCCTTCAAATATCCCATAATGCATCAAAAGCGAAGCTATCTATTCATTCGCAAAGTTGGCGAAATATTGGAAATATTTTGCGATTTTGTGCATGTTTCAATTTAACTTCGATTCTCTCGTATTTCCCGATCTCGTACGAAAAATTGCTAGAGAACTTTTTTATGGTAGAGATAACGAGATTTACGAATCTGATATTGATTTCTTGAAAATAGCTATGCATTGGCTGGCACGTACGCTTAAAGTAGTTTTGTGAACTGACACTTTTTTAGATGCGCCGTACTTGAAGAGTGAGTTGGTGAACGCATTACAAGTGTTACAAAATGTATGATACTGCGTATGCGTAACGTTATAAAATGTGTGATACGGCGCGACATCGAAGGTAGTGATAGCGTTGGTAAAGACAGAAGGAGTATGTTACACGGTCACACGGTGACCGTTTCTTACGGCCCGTCTAAAATTCAAACCAAGCATGGGATAAACTCTCTGACAAGAGTCAGTCGTTGAACGGGCCGCGGCTTAGTATATTCTACCATTCTTGTCAACGAATTTACATAAAATAAAAATGTATAGTGTGTTCTACCATTCGTGTCGGCGTATTTGCATAAAGAAATGTTTTATTATTTAACAGAAACCATTTGGTAAAATATGGGGAAAGAGAGTTATGCGTCGTATACCTAATACACTGTGCAGTCCTGTAGGCTATTCTCCTTGTCTGTTTTATACTGATGGTGTTTTACTCCTGGTGTGTGGTCCACTCATTGTTTCAAACTGAAACTACAAAATAATCTCATTTGGCATTTTCAATAGAATCGATGCGATTTTTTTGGTATGTTTTATTTATTTATTTATTCAATACATACACTGCAGGGAAAGATCCCCAAATAGTACAACAATGGTTGTAACTTAATTCAAATAATTTTAGACAAGCAAGGTATATAAATATTTCACTAAATGAAAGTAACATTCAAAATGGAAAGAAAATTTGGTTTATATCACACTTAACATTAAAAATATAGTTCAGTTGCCCCAGCAGTTGAGGATAATCAATCCCACCATGGAGGAGTTTATTTACCCCTCTCTTTAAAGTACGAAAGTTTGGCTGCTCCAGATTATTGGGTTTTCCAGTAATAAAATAGTGGTGTCGTCAAACTCAAAACTCGAAATGGCGAAAAGTTTAAAGGCAACTAGCTCACCCTGTATACAAGGCATCATCATTTTCCGAAGTGTCTATACTACAGTTTCAGGCGTAAATTCTCGAGTAATCGTTTTTTCTTAAAAAAAGTACTTTTTGAGAAAAAAATTAAAACCTTCATTTCTTATCTATAAATCGACGTTTTTTTCAAGTCCATTTTCCCCACATTTTCGACACAGAAAAGCATTTAGAGGGCTTTTCTCTTAGATATTCCCTATAGAGTTACGCGCGCATTACATTGTTGACGAACACTATTTTTATGATCCAGCGAGTTGCTTTCAAGTGACCTCCGAGCTCAGTGGTTGGATGCTGTGTTTCTGATACGGCGGCCCGGGTTCAATTCCAGTGACAAGACATACTTTTTTTTTGTTTAAGTTATGTTTGTAAAAAATTTTTTCTTGATTTTGGGCATACCTTGAGTTAGTTTGGGTTAGTTTTGTTTGGTTGCGCCCTGGACCCAGCGGGGGGCCATGCATGAAGTGAAAATTAAATGTAAAACAACTCTGAAGTCCTGTGACCTGGTCCACGCAACGTCTTGTTTTCTTTCATAAGAAATGTCGCACATGCTCGATTCTGATTGGGTTAAATAAGAGATAACATAATTTTAAATGAAGAAATATAATAAACAGATATATTTAAACAAATAATATAATAAGGTTTTTAATGAAGCTTACTCAAGGCAGTGCCCAAAATCAAGAAAAAAACAACTTTGAGAAATATATGAATTAGCACGTACGCATGAGGCTCAACATTGGTGTAGCTAGACACGGATCTCGATTAGGAGACGTAAAAATTAGGGGGAGGAAAGCAGGATTTCTAGATAACATAAGCATAACATAGACATAGCATAGCATAAGCACATTACAGTAATAAAAATGGTCGATTTAAAAATGGGCGTGTGTTTTGTTGCGCGTGATTTTGTTTAAATTCTTTAGAGAAATGTATTATAGAGTTTTATTTATGTTAATTTAAAATTGGGAATATATAATTGTACTTTTGAAAATTCTTCTAACTTTGTACAGGGTGTTCCAACGAGAACTGAACAGGAGCTTATTTTTGACCTTTTTCTGCTAAAATTCAAAAATTGAGCCAAAACACATTTGAACCAAAAACGAAAGACTTACGCCATGGATGAACTGTTTTTAAGTGGAACGAACACCCTGCATATTACTACATTTTTGGACGCTAGAGAAATCTAAATACATTTCGTGTATAATATCCGATATCTATCTTTAACTGTTTACGAAGCTATCGAATAAATGAACGTGCAACTTTGAATTTAACCGGAGGTTTAAAAGTTACGGTTAATTTTATCCGCGGGTTAAATTGGACTATTCTCATGAGATGTCGGGGAGGACTTATAACGCCTGATCCCTAGAGGCGAGTTTTGACTATTCCTACATCCACAGTTTATTTAGATAGTTCTATCTAAGTTTGGGTTTTTCGCTCTTCGACAGTACTATTCATGCGTGGTTCTTTCGTGCAAACCGTATTTTTAAAGAGCGTATTAAATTATTTTAAAATGGATTAATTTTCTTTAAAGTCGAAAATTATTAGAATAAGTCAATGCTATTATTTTCATGTTGTAAGGTGCATTTAATTCTGACCCATTTAAATTCCTTCACATTCTCAAAAATAATTAAAAAAAACATGCAAACAGCCAAAACACCAAATTTGAGTGGATACCCCTATTGGTCGAACGTAATCGCATAGGATAAGAAGTTAAAAGCTGGTGAACTTCTCATGTGTTATGTCGAGCTATAAGTTACTTGGCTTAAGTGTGAATTTTTAACTTCTTATGCTTTTGTCAGTCTATAAATCCAGGTTAATTTTTGCTTTTCAAAACGCTACAAGCAAAACGCTCTTATGAAAAGTGCGTATGTGCGAGACTAGTCAAACCTCAACACAAAAAGTTCAAACTTATTTTCAAAAAAATCTGTTTTTGATACTCAAATATGTAAAAATAGCAATCCGTCACTTTTGTTACATCATGCCGCCTACTAACTAATTAGCCTTGGATTGAAACGCGGGACTTTTTGTGTAAATTTGCGTCGAAATAAAGACGGATGGCCTATTATAAGACAAAACATTAATTCAATTAAAATGTCTTGTACTACCTGCAAATAGTGCAAATATTGTTAACCAATTATTATCAAACCATTTAAGAATAATTCGATGTCATACATCGTGGCCCAAAATAGTTCTGGCCACTGGCCTAGCATGGATAATTTGCTTAAAGAAAAACTCATTTTGAGATTGACAAATTTAAATAGGTATTTCATCTTTATATCTGTTACAATTGTTGCAGAAAAAATGTACAGGGTCATCCAAGGTGAATTGAACAAGGCCATATTTCCGGCTTTCCTTTTAAAAAAATGTGAAATAGCCATCTTGTGAATTTTTCCCCGGGAATCTGAAAGAGAACTTAAGAAAAATATTTGAATTGAAACAAAAGAGGTAGGACATGTATTTTAATACCAATTGGGAATAACTCCATCAGTTGAAAAAAAATTACCAACAAGAAAGAACGTCGATTACTAATAATTAGATTTTACGTCAAAAGTTTGTTGTCTGCCAATGTCATTAAATAACGCAAAAATACACGAACAAAATGCGATATTCCAATGAGGCCAAAAAAACTTATGCTTAATGTAGTAAGTTATTTTCAAAATAATTTAGGATCTCGAATTAACGGGGTCGAGTTTTCATCCAGGATCCTCATCTTACCCCGGCTACACACAGGTCCTGAAAATGTCAACTCTCTAACTATACTGGAACCTGCTTACTTAAAGGGGCGTTTCACCTTGATATCCGTTTCAACTTTGATAAGCGTTTCATTTTGCTAAGCGTTTCATTTTTTTCTGACTTTACCTTCGCTAACGAAGCTCCACTTCAAAAAACTGGAAGTGAAATACGTTACGTTATTGTTCATGCCGGAAATAAAAATGGATTTGTAATCAATGCATCCCTAATTAAATGTAATAAGAAGACAGGGCTTGTTAAACATGGAACCAATGGTGATCTATGTGTTGAATGAATCTGACGAAGAGCTATCTTTTTCAGAAAGCGAAAGTATTAATTAAGACTAAAACAGAGTTTTATCCACAATACCGAAACAGAATTTTAGCACTCGACGCGCGTTTCGCTAACCATGTTAGCATCATCAGGACATGATTAAAACTAAAATTAAAATCTACCTAACTCTCTTTTGTACTACTGTTTGCTTAATCAAGCGGAACTAAAAAGAACCAATCCTGGAATCCCACTAGTCACGCTTGATCGACCAATACAATGGATTATAGGGAATAGGCCCTCTATCTCTATTTAAACTATTCTTACATTTAATAATTTCCATACTTTCATAGATGCGTCTAATAATCTCCTATCATTTATATTATGAACTAATTTTAAATTTGTAATTGTTATTCTTTGATTATTATCAAAAGCATGCTCGGCAACACTTGATTTTTCTATTCTACCATACTTTAAATGAGCTATATGTTCTTTGAATCTCGTTTGTATAGATCGTCTAGTTTGCCCAACATATTTTTGGTTACAATCCATACATCCAACTAATCCAATTTTATATATTCCACTTCTTTCTAATATTTCAATTTTGTCCTTTGGACTACCTAATAATTTGTTAATGTTAAGCTGAGACTGGTATACTAATTTTAAATCTACTTCCTTAAAACTTTTTGAAGTCCTCTAGTATACTGAGGATTATACGGTATCGAAACATATTTTGTATTTTGATCCTGATTAACGAAAGAAGTGGAATCACGAATGGTATTTCTAAACAAATGCCTATTAATTAGTTTATTTATTAAGTTAGTATTAAAACCATTGACTTTCGCTATATTCCTGATTGTTTCCTTTTCATTATTAAATCTTTCTCTGCTAAGAGGAAAGTTAACCAAACGGTGTACTAAAAAATGAAAGCTGGCCATTTTATGTTGGTCGCAGTGGAAGGAGTCATTAGGAATATATCGGTTAGTGGCAGTATTTTTTCTGTAAATATCAAATTCTGGTGTGTTATTATCGTTCCTAATCACTTTTATTTATCCAAAAATGGTAGCTTGCGATTGTTCTCGACTTCATAAGTAAATTTAATGGTGGGGAAACGGTTGTTTAGTAGATACAAGCTAAGAAAGACATAAAGAGTTTCCCAGCAAAGCTCACAGAATAGAAAAGCTGTTAGAATATTAGTGGGTTTATTGACCGGCCATTGTTGGCTGAATAGACACTCAAGTCTGACGGGTCTGGCAGATAAAACCCTATGCAGGTTCTGCTAAAAAGAAGAGGAAATTGCAACACACGTTCTATGCCACATGAAGGCCTCGTGGGGACACGTTTCAAACAAATGGGCGAAACCAATTCAGTTATTACATTCAGGGGTCATTATCAAGGCTATGAAGTATAATCAGAGATACAAAACTAGATAAGGTGCTCTAAAAACAGGGAGCGCCACAATAGATCTTATAGGTCGCAGTCGTTGCCTTTGAATATTTCTTTTGTGTTTTGGCATTTCAGGTATTTATTGTTACCTTTTTCTATTTACTAATTAAAATCGCAAATTTCTCACTTGAATTAGATTAATTCTGTTGTTACTAAAAATGAATACGACATCCTGGTTATTGAAAAATATCTTAATAAATGAGACGCTTTCAAAAAGGAACCGATAAATAACGTGTCCCATTAAGAAAACGTTAATTTAATGTCCTATCCCTTTTGTTTCAATTCAAATCATTTTCTTAAGTGTTCTTTCAGATTCCACAGGGAAAATACACAACATGGCTCTTTAATTTTTTTTTAAATAAGAAGAAAGCCACAAATATGGCCCTGTGTTTAGTCCTCCTTGGATGATCCTGTACATGTGTTACAAGTCGGTGTTTCATTTCATTGTTGAACCTCGTATGGTTTTTTAACTCATGCAACAAAGTACTTAGTTTTACGCACTTATAAGTAACGGATAAATATTATGATTTATGTCAAATGTCACCAAATTGGACTTAAAACCCATGCCGGTGTGTTTGTAAAATCCCCTCTGAGCCACCGAAGACAAATTTCAAAATTATCCAATGGCTTCTCGGTTGTAATTATTATTAATAAAAAAGTACCATTTAGTGTTGCTTTCTTGCGAAACGTAATGAGAATTTATTTGTTCGTTTAGACGCCAACATACATTTTAGGTCATTGAAAATATAAAAATCTAAAACAATAAAAAATTCAATGCTACGTTTTCGTTTAACGTTGTTTAGTCACAGCTTACATTCCAGAAAAATCTGACTCATAAATTTTCCGTTTTTGTGAATCGTGTCTTTTAAAATTATTGTCTGAAACTAGATAAGATTTATTTATAATTTTGAGCTGTGTGAAGTGTGCATGTTTGTAAACTAAACTTTTAATTCTCAACAGTCGAGGCGATCGTTTTTCGACTGACTATAATTTAAACCTATTATTTGTATGGGCGTTGTTTCTTGCGCAAAATTTCACGAATTTTCAAGGTTTTTTCCATTATTGGTTTAAAAATAAAGTACAGTTAGAATACCAGCTAATGTTTGTTGTTAAAACGAGATTGTATTTGGTTTAAAAAAGGTTTACAGTATTTCGCGGTGTTTTTAAGCGCCATTAATGATAGTGGTATCACATTAATGGACTTTTTCGTGTTTTGACTTTATATCGTATTTGCTTCAGAGACGAATAAACCTATTATAGCAAAGTTTACTTTAAAAATAAATTATAATTAACCAGGACGAAGTTCCAATTAATTGTAAATCACTGTATTATTATAATAAGTATTTTTTGGGAATTGATAATTGATAGAAAGTTTTAAAAAATAGGTATATATAGTCTAAGAGGCAGTGACATTTTTCAGTGATTAAGGCCTACTTTTTGAGAGGATGTTGAAGGGGCATAAATAAGTGTCATCCGTGAGGATTAGCCCGGATTCCAGTCGTAAGGGAGCGACAGAATGCCCCCGTGTGTAAAAAAACTACATCTTTTTTTATTTAGTGAAGGATGAAGTTTTTTTGAGTATTCATCTGAGAGCCCACAAGCATCCGATCTAATATTTGCAGAACGATTGGTCAGTCTTAAGAGGGTGGCAGAACACCCCCAACATGTCGTGGCAGCAATGAACTTTTTATTATTTAGTTAAGCTTCATTTTTGTGATGTTGTAGCAACTATTCCAAGTGTATATGCCAATTGGCAGAACAAAATGGCGGTCGTAACTACCTGGCAGAATGATTCGCGCCCTAACCCGAGGCCCTAACTTCGTGCCCTCGGTCGCAGATTAATTTGTATTATGAATACTTTAAATATAAACATTAATTTTGTTCATTTCTTTGAAACTAGTTTAGTCATCACAGACCTTCATTTAGCTTTGGAGCTGATATTTTAATACTCATTCAATGAAAATTAAAAATGTTTTTTTCTTTCGAGAATAACTTTGCAACTATGAGGGGCACGAAGACGTTGTACGGTTATATTTTATACGAAATTTAATTCTTTAAAGAAAAGATCTCTATGCTAGATAGCAGATGTACGGGATCCAGTTTTTCTCTAGGATCCTCATTTTACCACGGCTACATGTCCTGAACATTTTAGCCCTCTAGCTATACTGGAACATGCTTCATTAAAGTGTTTCACCTTGATTTTCGTTACATTTGATTTTCATTTTTTCGGACTTACCCTCGCTAAAGAAGTTTCACCTCAAAAATTAATATTCATCTTTGAAGTGTTGCGCTATTATTATTGTTATTTTAGCTAAATCCAAAAATATATACTGAATGATTCTACATATATTTACAATGCTTTTTATCTACCTGGAACATGGAACTTTAACAATCACGCTTTTTTCAATATTTTTTTTTGTTTTTTTCCCGACAATTGCTGCAACTGATTTTTTAATGATAATTTGTGGTTCCAGTATATACTGATTATATTTTTCCGAAACCCGAAATTACGTGAGATGCGAAACATTATTAAGAAAGCTTTTTTAGAAAATCAAATTTTCTACATAAAGTCTCTAAGTCATATTCTCGTATCTTGTTTTTGTGTTGTTGAACAATGTTTTTAACTGCTTTTTGTATTTAGTGTTGAACATTTTTAAGGTTTTAGCTTCTATATATCATAACTATTTATATTTTATACTTCGATATTATAGGAGTAATTGTATTCTTGGACAATAAAGCATTGATTGATTGATTGATTGATTGATAGCATAGTTCAAAAGATATTTGCGTTTGAATGTAAAATATATTTGATTTTTTTTTATTTTCACTATATCGCAGAAACAAGCAATATACGAAAAAATGTCAACAGACCTTTTCTGTAGAGAATTAAGTTTCCTATAAAAACTGTTCTTTATAGTTGCAAAGTTATTCTCGAATGAAAAAAAATTGTAATTTTCAAGTCGCATTTCTATCGGATGAGTATTAAAATATCAGCTCCAAAGTTAAATGAAGGTATGTGATTACTGAAAAGGTTCTAAACAAAGAACAATATTATTGTTTATATTTAAAGCATTCATAATACAAATTAATCTGCGACCGAGGGCACGAAGTCAGGGTGCGCATATGGCACATTCAAATCGTTCTGCCAGCTAGTTACGACCGCCATTTTGTTCTGCCAATTGGCATGTACACTTGGAATAGTTGCTACAACATACTAAAAAATGAAGCTTAACTAAATAATAAAAAATTCTTCCTCCACCCTTTTAAGACTGGCCAATCGTTCTGTCAATATTAGATCGATGTCTGTGGGCTATCAGACGAGTAGTGGAAAAAAACTCAGCCTTAACTAAATAGTAAAAAGATGCAGTTTTTTTACACATGAGGGGGGGGGGGCGTTCTGCCACCCCTTTACCACTGGAATCCAAGCTAATCCTAACGGATGACACTTAGTTAAGCCCCCCCTCAACATCTTTTCAAGAAATAGGCCTTAACTAAATCATCACTGAAAAATGTCACTGGCTCTCCTACTATTAGCCATTATGAAGCACAAGTATTCATCCGTACAATGTGTTCCAGTATTAACTGAATGTGTCATATGATATACTTTCCTAATAGACTAAGAGCTAACGACCGCAGAGGTACTCTGCACATAGACCTCCTACCGGAATTTTGCGCGGTGGTTAGGGAACCATCACGAAGTGTCATCTGCAAAGATTCTGCTCAAAACCCTTTGCAAAGAACACATCGGACGACTCAAAAATGAAAAAGAAATTGCTCTAAAATTATTCGTACTTCCGGCTGGAGACTTGTATGTTACCTGTTTGAAAATCACAGATGATATATGTAAATCGTTACTGCTAAAAAGTTGTCAGACGCTCTCAAATTTGTAATTTATTTTTAGAAATTTTTTTTTGTGTTACCTCATGCAGAGATCATTCTATATATTATATTCGTCAGATGAAAATACCGCTATGAAGTATCTCTGCAATGCCACCCTTCCGGCTCGACTGCAACTTGTAATTTTTTGTGTTACCTGGGTCTGACGTGTAACATATTATCTTAGAGACTTTTCTAAAATTAGGCACGTCAGACGAAAAAACCGCTACAAAATCCGCAATGCCGCGAACTTCCTGCCCACCAACGCGTAATTCGACTCGGGCGCGTTTCATATTATTATCATTTGCAAGCTAGTTTTCGTTATTTTTTTTCTGAGAATTTTAGGAGATTAGCATTATCAACTGTTCTTAAAACCGATGAGATGGGTATTCGTACAAATTCCCTTCTTAACGTGCAAGGTTCGAAAGTTCAGATTCAGACCCCTGAGGCTTAAATTTTGGGGAGAGAGCACGTGGCTTTCGGACACGCTTGCAAACAGTTGTACTGCGCGGATTAGAAAAGTATTTCGTTTTGGTGAAAATGCTTGTTGCATACTGTTCAGTGGATAGTTGTACCACAAGGCATGGAAGTGGCTTGGCAGAAATGACTTTTTTCTACAGCCGCGCGCAAAATAACTAAATTCTAAATTCAAATGAAATCGCAAAATCGGCGAATGCCGTGGATCCTTATTTTGCGCTCTAGCGCGAACATAGAAAAGGAAATTCTCACTTTTTCGGTCTAGTGTGCTGAATGGTCATGGAAACCGAAGATAAATAAATGACAGTCGTGCGTTTGTTACAGTTTGTTGCTGGCACTCCTGTTCTAAATATGCCCGAAGCCCGAACATGTCAAAACTGACAGTCACTTGCAAATTTCAGAATAAGTATAGAGAAAAATGTGCATTTAATTTTAAAAAATGCGGCTGTAGAAAAAGTTCTGTGTGCTTTTCGAGCGCAAAGTAAGATTGCCGTTTTCGAAAGATTACTGCGCTCCGCTACGCGTCGCGCAGTAATATTCTTTCTCAAGCGGCAATCCGTTACTTTGCGCTCTAAATACACAAATAACTATATTTACCTATAAATATGTATATCTAACAATGCAGAAACAAATCCCAGCTATTTGGAAAAAGTGTATAATTTTGAATTAGACTTGGTCTTAAATTATGTAGGGATCACATTTTTTCAAATAATTTACAAAAATGAAGGTTACATTAGCGGCAGATATTTAGTCATTTAGTCGCAGTGGCAACCTATATTGATTTTAATGATCTACCGGTAGAATCAAAACCTACAGGGGAGTTTATGTAGAAAATTAGTCTTTTTTAGATATCCTAAATTGAAACACTGGATAATTCCAGATCTGTCATAGTAACTGAAAACCAAAATTAATTTTTGGACAAAATCGATAATCTGTTCAACTCTTAATCGATGTCCTCAATATTTGGATCACAACCGACGCAGTTTGATCTCTGGGATCGCTAATTACAAAATAATATATACAGAGTGGTCCAACGAAAAGTATGCACCTAGCTTTTTCCTGTTTTTTTGTAATTTAACGCGAAAATGTTCGGACACGTGGATTTTGCTTTAGAGGGGGACACATTTTAGACACATTTTACAACCTGTGCATTCAACCCGTACCGAGGGCGATTAACCACCTTAAAATTTTAAGTGGAAAGTGGGGTCGAGTGATATGTCATTTGAAAGGGCACAAAATTACCTTTCTAATGATACCTAATTTGTTGTATTTTACTGTTTATTTTTTTATTTTAAGTTAATGCGAAAACGGGTTTAAGAACATTAACCCGAAAATTTTGGTATTAGTGAAAAATACAAATAAGTTTTAGTTATTAGGAATAAAAACAACTACAATCATTAGTACTTTGAAATGTTTAATTGACTAATTAAAATCTTACTTCAACAAGTGCTGAAAATGTGACCCATTTGCTTCCATACAATAATACAGACATTTTTATCACAACTACATTCCCCATTTTATCGCTTGCGTTTTTTGGTTCAAATTACAACTGCAGATAAGTGTACGAAAAGAATTTAGGCAAACGTTTATTTTAGTCGCTTCTTGATTCAGTTTGGTTGCTTTTGAAGTAATTTTAATTTTACTGAAAAAATGGTTTATCCCATTCCTGAACGAGTTGAAATTATTAAACTTTATTATCAAAATAATAGTTGTGCTAGACTTACTGCTCGCTTGTTTCATGACAGTCATCCCGAGAAAAATGTGAATGATTCGTACGTTGCCAAGGTATTCAAAAAGTTTGTCGATACCGGATCTGTCTGTAATATGAAACATGAGCCATGGAAACCGATCAGAAATGAAGGTGTGGAAGTCGCTGTTTTCGGACATGTTCAATTGGATCATACTCAAAGTACCCGTCAGCTTGCTGAAGCCTCAGGTGTCTCCCGTTCGTCCATAATACGGATTTTAAAAGCGAACAAATTTCATCCGTACAAAATTAAATTAGTACAGGAACTAAATGAGGATGATCCTGATAGAAGACTGCAATTTTGTGAACAAATGATCCAGCGTTTAATTGATGATCCGCACTTATTATTTAACATTTGTTTTTCCGATGAGTGTACATTTTATTTGAATGGAGCTTTAAATAGGCATAATTGCCGTTACTGGGATGACAGTAACCCACACTTATTCCGTGAGGTTCATACCCAGTATACTCAAAAAATAAATGTCCGGTGTGGCATATTAGGAAGTCATATCATCGGGCCACTTTTTATTCCTGGAAATTTAACTGGTGAAGTCTACCTAAACGTGCTTGAAGATGCAATTGATCCGTTTATAACAGAAACAATTGAAGATGACCAAAATCGTAATGCTGATCGGCTTCACTTCCAGCAAGATGGAGCACCTCCTCATTATATTGCTCCTGTAAGAGAATTTTTAGATGACCGGTTCCCTGGACGGTGGATTGGAAGGAGAGGCCCAATCGAATGCCAGGTCACCTGATTTATCGCCTTTAGACTTTTTTCTTTGGGGACACTTGAAAAATAAATGTTTTGCTACGAAGCCCCAGTCCATAGAAGATCTTCGCCAACGAATTACAGCAGAGTGCAGAAGCTTAACACCTGATATGCTACAGAATGTTAGAAATAGATTTGAACAAAATCTGTATTATTGTATGGAAGCAAATGGGTCACATTTTCAGCACTTGT
>MU186012.1:75323-99373 GCA_016904865.1 Pissodes strobi | reverse complement strand
GGCAAAATTGCGCATTTAGGTGCCTAGCAATATGCCGTTTAGAAAGTTTTAAAATTCCGAGTATTTCCGGAGATATCCGGAAAAAACCGAAATTTTGAAAATTTGTTTTATTTTTTTGCTGGACTTATTTAAAAATGGATTTCAAAAAGAATTGCACTTTTGCATTGCCACTTTTTCCGCTCTATCTAATGATGGTATCCACTTTGAAATCCGACATTTCGTCTTCAAGGGATCATCATCAACTTTCTTTTTTTAAATACGAACTTTAATTTTTTTATCGTTTTTCAGAGGGTATTGGCGTTATTAATATGACTATTTGTTTTTTTTTTATTTTTTTTTTATTTTTTTAATTATATATTTTACTTTGGCGTAATTTTAAATAATATAAGGTAGGTACCATTGCGATCAAAAAAAAGTAGTACAACAAAATACAACTTAATCTCCTGGTCTATAATACAATATTTTCTTTCAAACTGACAACTCAATGTCAAGTAATTTTTCTAAAAATGCCGTTAACGTTAGAGCAAAAATCGATCATATTTTCTCGATTAAGGGATGGGGTTCCTATAAGGGACATTGCTGGAGAATTACGGGTAAACAAAAAAACCGTGTTATTGGCTAAATTCAAAATTCGAGAGCATGGAAGTATCGTGAGAAAACCAGGTTCCGGTCGCCCAAAAGTTTCCACCAATGACGAAGATACAGATTTGGTTATTTATTTAAGGGACAACCCATTCGAGACCGCTATTAAGGCTAAAGAAGAAACGTATTTTCCTGGATCTTCAATACAGCTCGAAGAAGAATTCGGAGGTCTGAACTGAAAAGTAGGTGTTCTGCAAACAAAATAAATTTAATAGAACTGAATAAACATAGGCGACTACAATTTGCAAACGAATATCAAAACCAACTGTGGAAGTCTGTCGTTTTTTCAGATGAGAAAACATTCCAGTCTTGTAACAATAGAAGGGTCCGAGTATATAGGCCAACAAACACAAGATATGATGAAAGGTATACACACAGGACAAATCAAAGCGGACGTTTTTCCGTAAATGTTTGGGGTTGGATTAGCGCTAGGGGTCCAGGTGTGTGCCAAATTGTGCAAGGACGGCTGACTGCTGCAACTTATTGCAATATCTTGGAAAATGTTATGGTGCCATCAGTTGGCGCTGTATTTGGTCAAAATTATGTTTTTCAACAAGATAATGCCCGCATAGTAACAGACTACTTTCGACAAAATAACATTCAAGTTTTACCATGGCCTTCAAGGAGCCCCGATTTCAACCCAATGGAAAATGTCTGGGGAGAAATGACCAAGTTCATGTATAAACATGACTTTCATCCAAGAAATGAATAACTGCGCCAGAGGATAAACACAGCATGGGATAATATAACCCAGGAGTATACAAGAAGTTTAGTCTTAAGTATGCCGCGTCGGTTACAAATGACGATTGAAAACAACGGCGCAATGACTAAAAAGCAAAAGCTGCTTTGTTAAAGTTTAGGATAAATGTTATATTTAGAATTATTTATTTTTTGCTAAAATGTTGTAATTTTACCGTTACGCTGTTACTATTTGCTCTTGTTGACTTGGATGTTTTTGTATATTCAATATATAAATATAATTATAGTTGTTATACACATGTATTATTATTTTTCAAAAACTTGAGAAAATTGCCCATGTTTAAAATATAGGTAGGTATACAATTTTAAAGATAATATATTCATTATAATATTTCTATTTCAGCTCCTATATAACCAAATCAAGAGCGAATCCATGGTAACGCTTGAAAAGTTAGGTGATATCATTGTGTTATTTCCATAGTTATGACAATATCAATTTCTCGAAATCCTTATAGACCAGGACCTCAACTAGGGGCTACTAATTTTTGTACTACTTTTTTTTTATCGCAATGGTACTTTTGAAATTTTTATATTCTATAAAAATATTTTATTTTGTTTTTTGTATTAAGTGGAAAATTGGAGCGTATTAAAAATAAAAAATAGTAAATTTATTTCTTACGAGAATATGGCCATGAACTCTTACTCAAACAAGTAGCTTACTGCAAAGGTAAAATATTCCCAACTTTTAACCAATTAAAAAATTTATTTAATAGAGATCATCAACAATTTAATCATACTACGTGATACTATAGGAACTTTGATGGAAAAACACCTATTGGAATTTTGCTTAGAAATAAAATGCACTAAGCAACTTGTTTGAGTAATAGTTCATGGCCATATTCTCGTAAAAAATAATTTTACTATTTTTAATTTTTAATACGGGCTCCAATTTTCCCCTTAATGCAAAAAACAAATAAAATATTTTTATAGAATATGAAAATTTCAAAAGTACCTACCTTAAATTACTTAAAAATCATGCCAAAGCAAAATATGTATATAAAATAAAAATAATAAAAAAAAATAAAAATTAAAAAAAAAAATAAAAAAAAAAATAAAAACACATACTCATATTAATAACGCCAATACCATCTGAAAAATGATGAAAAAAATTAACGTTCGTATTTAAAAAAAGAAAGTTGATGATGATCCCTTGAAGACGAAATGTCGGAATTCAAACTAGATATCATCATTGGATAGAGCGGAAAAAGTGGCAATGCAAAAGTGCAATTAGATTTGCAATCCGTTCTTAAATAAGCTCAGGAAAAAAATAAAACGATTTTTCAAAATTTCGGTTTTTTCCGGATATCACCGTAAATACTCGGAATTTTAAAACTTTCTAAACGGCATATTGTTAGGCACTTAAATGCGCAATTTTGCCTTAATTTGACCGACACTGTATCTCTTACGGTTTTCGAGTTCCCCATACATAGACACGAATTCGAGCCACCCTGTACAGACCAGCAAGTGTAAGGATATTAATTTTTTTAAAAATATCTCTACATGATGTTCTACGATTGACACCCTCTATACACTTAATTATTATTTTTTGCTTAATGAACACGTTCTTTGATTTCGTTGAAATTCCCCAAAAGGACACACCATCCATATCTAAGTATAGAATCAACCTGTGCATGATACATCGTAATTAAATGTTTGTGTGTTAGTACATTTCTCAAGTTCAACAATACATAATAAGATGAGTTTAGTTTGGGTTGGATGATATCACATAATCACAGTGCTTTCTCCAATCCAGACAGGAATCCAAATATATCACGAGAAACTTTACATGGTTCAACAATGTCAATATTCACATTATTTAGTTCAAATTTCAGTTCATCGCAGTTCCTTTGTCTTGTGTGAAATCTAATACACTGTGTTTTATCTAAATTAATATATAAACAACTACCGTAAAATGGGGCTACTTGATACACTTTTTCAACTTTTAGGTCCTACCCCGCGGCAACAAAGATACGTTCATCGAAACTAAAATTATTTTAGATTACTTTGGAATAAGGGCTATTAGCTGTGATACTCAACAAAAATCTAGCCCTTACCGTATCAGAGAAAAAAAAAATTGAAACACATTTTTTCAAGTAGCCCCGTGATGGGGCTAAATGAAATTTTTATATAAGTCGGGTCTAAAATGCAAGTATACTCACTATGGAGGCTACATAAAACACTAAATATCTTTAAAACGTTTTTAATAGAACCCCCAGTTAATTTGACAAAAAAACCACAGGAATTATGGCAAAAAAACAACTTTAATTAAATTTTTAAATCAAAAGAACAACAAAACATTAAAAAATCAGTCACATTTTACAAGCTAAAGGAAAACTCTTATAACTTACAATCAAGATAAAAAAAATAGGGAACGTGAGCTGGCACTAGACCGAACACGAGACAGCTCAGATTTAGGCGAAAATGGTGACTCGGGGGTTTTCGGGGTCGGGGAAAACGAATATGGACATAAAAAAATTGTATCCTCTAGGGGAAGGCTCCGCGATAAAAAAAAATCGATTTAATAGGTGGAAAACGTCGAAAGTCGGTGTAGTGGCAAAAATAATTGGAACCTAGGGGCCCGTTTTTCAGTGGTGAGGTGTTCCCGTAGAGATAGATGGATGAAATTTGGGTTAGGGGGGTTTTTGACGACGCCGGATTCTTCCTGGCTTTCTTTTATAAACCCGCACCATTTTCAAGTAGCCCCTGAAAAGACCACGAAAAATAAAATTCTACGCCACTGGCTAGTAAAACACGGAATAAATGTTTTGGGGTTAGGGTGTCAAAGAAAATACTACCTTTATTCGAAAAAAAAAATATGGCCTTTGTATATTACTCATGCAATATGAAGTATACAGATATATAAAAAAATACAAAAAATTTACTTTTTTTAACGCCACACAACCACTACCATCAAGGACAACAAACTTTCGGCGTACCATGCAATCTATCAACTAACAGGTTTCGATGCGCTCGCCTCACATACGCACTTCATATTTTAAACCGGCTACCGGTAGCACGTGACTTAAATAGTAGCGGCTGAAATTATCAAGTTACCTCGCCGTTTTCAAGTAACCCCGTTTTACGGTACTTGCAAACCAACTATACAGTCTAGAAATTGCATCATCTACTTTACATTTCAACAGTTTCCTGGATGAACCTGAAGCCATAATGGAGGTATCATCTGCAAATGAAGTTACCGATATCCACGGTACAGCATGTGACAATTTATTACCTATAATAAAAACAGTACGCTGAGGAACCATCATTAAGCATTCCTCAGACCTATAATTAACTTCTGCCCTACTACCATTAGGACCCAAATGGTAATTAGCTACATATTGCCGCACCCATTCGAATGCCAGATTCTTTAATCTATAACAAGCTAGTCTAAGAGTTTAGTATGATCAACACAGTCAAAAGCCCTGCTGAGATCACAAAAACTCCAACAGGGCTTTCCCTTGCGTTCATTAGTTGTACTATTTCATCGTAAAATGTGTGAATAGCTGAGTTTGGTAATTTATTTGCTTGAAAGCCATACTGACTCTCATCAATCAAGTTATTTTCCATATTTTCACCCATTTATGCAGAGATTCAATCTTACCAGTCTTCAGGACATTAGAAAACTTTCCACTGCAGAAAGACAACCTAATTAGAAAAGCCATGGGGTAAACAATCTCTGACATAACCTGTCGAAGCAAGAAATTTGAAACCTTATCGGACCCAGCTGATTTTTAATTTTTAAGTTTCATCATTATTAACTTGTAAAACTTCTCTTCGAGAAAAGGAAACAATAGAAAAACATTCTCTGTTACAGGATCTTCTGCTTCACTAAAATAATTTCTTTTAGGAATTCTTCCAACTATATTTATCGCGGCGTTCTTAAAAATAAATACAGAGTGTTTCGGGAGGAAAGGGAAATGTTTAAAGGACGTGTTTGGAAGGTCGAATTAAGGAAAAAAGATCATTGTGTAAACTAGAAAGCGTAACAACAAAAGAACACTCAGTCTAATGTTTGAACTTGATACTTGACATTGAAGGATCAAATATTATGAGTATTATCTAAACATGTTTTAAAAACAATCAGTCAAATATCAACAAAATTTAGTACAAAAGAACGGGCAAATCTAGTAGACGACAACTTATCTGGTTAAGTAGTTCTCTTTTAATTAAGGCAAAACGCTCCTCCTGTAAGCTCAAACCCTCCCGATCCTGATTATCTGGTTAAGTAGTTCCCTTTTAATTAAGGCCAAACGCTTTTCTGGTGACCAGGGTCAAACCTCCCGACCTTGACTATCTGGTTAAGTAGTTCCCTTTTAATTAAGGCCAAACGCTTTTCTGGTGACCAGGGTCAAACCTCCCGACCTTGACTATCTGGTTAAGTAGTTCCCTCTTAATTAGGGCCAAACGCTTTTCTGGTAACCAAGGTCAACCTCCCGCTCTTGACTTTCTGGTTAAGTAGTTCCCTTTTAATTAAGGCTAAACGCTTTTCTGGGAACCAAGATCAAACCTCCCCTAAAGTTACGTCAGTCAATGAAAAAGTAAAGTGAACCATAGATAAAAGTGAAACCTAATTAAAGCATACCAATATAACTGAAACGAATCAAAACGCTCATAACAATTTAAACTAAAAGTAAACTCAAGGGAGCCGAATAGGTCGAGTCGGGTCAGTCCTCATCGAATGGTCATGCGTTCTACGCTATTCTAGTAAATTGTATTCAAACATAGTCGTCATTCTAGGTGCATTCCTTCCTGTATCTGAAGACCAATATACGTACAGTTTGTTTCGAATTAAGCGAGTCGTTATTCCATCTGATATACAACCCCCAGCTCAAGGAGGAACGCCGCCAGTAATCCCACTCAGTAGTACGCATCTGGTAAGCGCCCAAATTCCTCTTTGACAATATAATCATGGGTCCAGAAATGCTTTCTTTCCGAGATACAGGGTCTCAACAAAAAATTGGAAAAACAGTTTTTCTAACAAATCTTGAAAACTATGTAAGGTTTTACATTAAAGAGTCAATTCTAAAGAAAAAAGGTCTCGTGAGTTTACTTGGTTGGAGAGATCGCTTTCCAGTTATAATCAAAACACTGTTCCTCTGCAGGTATTTTCTGAAAAAAACTAATCCCAAAACAGTTTGCATTTTGAATATTACTCAAAAACGATCTCCCCAACAAAGAAAACTCATGATACATTTTTTCTTTGGAATTAACACTTCATTAAGAAACAAATACCTATTTAAAAAAAACAGTGGCGTATCATTTGAAAATATGTTATTTTTTGACACCCTGTATCTCGGAAAGAAAGCCTGTCGGGCTTGTGTGACCTTTTTTTCTTAATTTAACCTCCAGAATACGTCCTGCAAATATTTCCCTTTCCTCCCGAAACACCCTGTATATTAAAGGAGTATTAGGACATTCAGTAATATTATCCGTGTCACCCACTCTTATAGGCAAGTTCATATGATTCCTCATTTTTTCAGACATATTGTTTAAAATGTTCCACGCACATGGGACAGGTTTGTCGGAATTAGCCATTTTGTTTTGGTATAACTGACTCCTGACATCCTTAACCAGCCATTGATGCTTCCTTTTTGCAGTTAAATATGAATTCTTAAGCTGTTTATTACCTTTTGTAATCCGAAATTAAAATTTTAAGCTACTAATTGATTTGTTAGAAGAATCATTAATCCACTCTCTGTTGTTACACTTTTTATATTGCTTTATTAGCGGAAAGCATACATCAAAATAGAGCCCAAAACATTGCAGAAATAGGAAAAGGCTGCAGTATCTATCTATATCCATCATCCCATACAAAAGTGACCAACCTTCACAGCCAAGTGCTAATTCGGAATCACGTATTGAATCGCTATTAAAGCCTCTACCATAAGACCATGTGCATTCAATTTGTACGTAGATCTTTAGATCAGCAAAGCCCGTCCTGTGATCACTAACCAAATTATCGGTTACCAGAACCCCAATTAACAAATGTGAGGTCCAAAGTTGAGGCACTACGAGATGTAACCCTTGTGGGGCTAGTTACAACATTAAAAAGTCCAAACTCATGACATAGATCTGTTAAATCGTTAAAATCACTACTATCAGAATGACAATTACAATTTAAATCACCACCTAAAACCATTTTTCTATTTGGTTTAAAAACATAAAGTAATGTTTTACGTAAGCGACCCAGAAAGTATTGCATGTCAGCTGAGGGCGACCTATAGCAGGATAAAATGACATACATTGTTCTTCTAATTTGCAGGTTAGTCCACATACTTCAAAAGTCTTTTCCTCACATAATTTGTCAAGGTCCATCCCATTTAGGGTTGCCAGACGTCCCGTATTTCCCGGAACGTCCCGTATTTTTGCCATAAATTTAATTGTCCCGCCGGGACAGCTGATGACCCGTATTTCGGCAATGTGCTGGAAAATGCCAAAATCGATAAAAAAAATGCACGCCCGACGCTCATATATTTTATTCTTAACCATTTACAGCAGTCCTTTCGCCTGACGAGTTCTGGGCTTACGTAAACACATTTCTGTCCAGTAGATGTGTTTATGGTCCAGGGGATTGGTTTCAGTGCGCCTCGTGGCTCAGTGCTATGTTTTTGATACGGCGGCCCGGGTTCGAATACACGGGCGAGGCATGCTTTTTTTAAAGGTTATGTTCGTAAAACTTTTTTTTCTTGAGTTTGGGCATGCCTTGGGCATGCACCGTAAAGACATCGGTAAAGTAGCATTTCAAAACGGAAACCCAGGACTAGTCTGGTGGTGGAATGCTCCTCGCAAGCTGTCTTTATCCGCTAATCTGACGCTTTACTGACACTTGGTTTTGTTTGAGTCTGTTCGTTGTGACTACAATAGCTACATTCTATAATATTGAACTTAAACTTCACTGTGATTGATGGAAACATTTTGTGTAGACTAATGTAGTCATTGTAGTCACATCGTCACCAAACAGGCCTTGTATTTTGTGATTATTTCGAGGGATATTAACAGTCTTATATATTTGTGAAAACTAACAACGGAATCCTAATACTCACTCAATCATCATTAAAATATTGATTGACTCATTTGTTTTGGTGTATAGAATGTAATTTGTAGGTTTGGGTTCGATTAAAACTTCATCAAATTTGTCTTGTTTCATTTGTCCCGGGCAAAATAGGAAAATCCCGTATTTTTGACCATTTGTCCCTTAATGTAACAAAAAAAATCTGGCAACCCTAATCCCATTAAACTCTATATTTGCTCTCATCCAAACTGCGACACTACCCCCTCTGGAATCCCTCCTACAGTAGTTGTTAGCCAGTACAAGGTCTTCCAAATAAAAGGTACCAATTAATTCATTGCGTGTCCACGTCTCTGTCAAACACAAAAGAGTAGGTAGGCCATCTTCAGAGCTGAGATCACAGTTAATTTGATTGCATTTAGTTTTGTTGAGAGCTTGACAATTCAATAATAAAAGTTGACTATTCGGTAATCCTACTTTCGATTCCAAAATCGTGGTTTTCCCTTGTAAAAATGTGATATATTATTTTTATTGTGGTTATTCGAATAAAACGCAAAAGGCATGACAATTATATTTTCTGGCCACAAAACTGCATCAAGAATACCCGCTCATACTGTGGTTTGACGGATATCTTATATGACAATCTTGTTTGAGCGGCTTGCTTATCTATTATTATTTGACCACATGCCTTTGCTGGTATATTGTTGCCATGCAGAAGCTGTATTGACTTCCCAACTGAGGACTGGTTACTCACATTGCCCACATAAAAAGTTTTACAATCCTCTGTAGCAGCCATAAAAGAAGGATCCTTATTTGAACCCTTTATTGTTTTGGTTGAAGCACCCGATATTTTACCTTTCTTGAGTCAGCCGCTTGGTTCCTTTCAGTTTCTCGCGTCGCTCATCTCTCTATGTCTGCTATCAAATTAATGTATTTGTTTAAACTGTCTCGAGAAGCAGTTACAAGCCCAATTTTTCCAAGGATGATAAGCTAGTCATTTCGGGTGGTGGTTTAGTGTCCAACTTATGTATCATGGTTGCAGAGACATGTTTTAGACGTTCTTTGTTTTTTCCTTCAAAGTATTGTGTAGGGTTTTCTCTTGTTCATCATTTTCTTTTCTAAAAACACTTTTCATGGTATCAATATGATAGATCACTTTTTTAATGCACAAGTTTATTGTTTCTTACATATTATTCTGGAAAATTCCCATATGTTTTGTTGGGTTTTTCTCATTTCCTATGTTCTTAATATGCTGCTCCATATTTTCCACCTTTGCTCTCAGCTCAGCTATGTGTTCATCTTTCTTGGTTAATTTCATTTTCTTTATTTCATTCTCCATTCTTTTTAACCTTTTTTCCATTTCATCTCCTTTTACCGCTTTTATATTTTCTTCCAGGCTATTTCACTTTTTGTTGCAATACGTTTCTGAACATTTTTTCAATATAGGCGGGGCAAAAGAGAAACAACGCGTTTGATTTCAAAACCGAAACACGAACTTCTGTTGGACCTTATTTTGGCACAATCGACACAAACGATACATTTACAAAATCGCATGGAAAACTGGACAGTTCTCCTTTTTCGCCCTGCATAGCCCATTGATTTTTGCATTTGTAATATCAGATAGCTTGGGATTTACCCTTGAAAGATGTGACAACGTGGCACCCAATATGCAGGAATTTATCCCGTTGTCCCGATCTTATTGTTCCAACTTTCACATCAAAATAAAATTCTTGAGTGCTGCCTTCAATGTGTTGCAAATATTACAGCTTTTTCCAGATATTACACACTTCCGCGATTTAAACGCTTTAAAATAACAGATTTAAGCTCTTATTTTCTAGGTAAACAAAACACCACAAGGTTGCCAGGTATATAATTTCTCCTTTCTATACAAGTACTGACGTCATTAAATTACAGACAACGTATCAGCAGTTGAGAGCGCTTTAGTGACATAAGGTTCCTGATCAGCTCAACATAATCACCATGATTTGCCCACAAATTATAAACAATGGGATGGGAAGATCTCAACACACCTTCCAGATGCAATAAACCTTTCAAGGCTTTTATTTATTTTGATATTTCTCTTGAGAATAACTTTTGCGCCATTGATTGATATGTTGATGCACTGAACAATTCCATATCAAATTTTGCCAGGCCCTCGACACATTCTTGCGATATTAGTTACGTCTGGGGCGGAATTTATAATATTCAGAGATTTAGATCTTACGGTTCTGTTTGGGTTGGCTTCTACCATTTTGTTACTTTGCCATTTCCTGAGAAAAAGTTCAATTCGTCTAATAACGGGATATCGAATTCAACTGAAGAATCATCGGATAAATTGTATCGATGAGAATCGTTCTCTAGGCCAGCCGATTGTTATGTATTAGTTGAATAAGGACTTTCTTCGAGTATGTCATTTTCTTGATCAAACTCAGGATCAATTTCGCCGCCTTTAATAGGCTTCTTATCTGAAGAGGCTTCTTCGTAGAGTCTCTGGAGCCATTCCACCTCTTTCTCATATGCACAAGCCATTGTAAATCTATAGATTTTTATAACAATACCACAAGTTATGTGAAAGTAAAAAAGACACGCTACACACAACCGCACACGCAAATAGCTCGACTGATTAATTCAAGCTTGCTTTTGGTAAATCAAGGAGGTAGGTAGGTACTGAAATGGGGGTGCGCATAGAAAGTCATCTACCAATAAGAGGGCAGAACTAAATAATCGTCGCGTCGGTCGAAAAGACCGACACGTGACCGCTTTCCGGTTAAGAAATTAATTTCTCTTGTATAATAATTTACGTAAAGAACTTCATTTTTCAAAACGTATATTAGTTTTTTATTGCCTGTTAATTATTATTGAAGAATATATACATTTTCAATTTGTATACGGTCTGTCCAAGATAACAAGGGCCAGTTTGGGATTTTCGGAAAAATTAAGAGATTTCGTTAAATGGCATCTACTTAGAACTCATTGAGACATTTTATACTTTTTGAATCATTTAAAAAAACTTAAGGTTTTGGGTTTGGGTTTTTATTTAAAGCTAAAGCAAAACGGGAAACACATTTTAATTATTGTAAATAATCTAGAATGATTCTACGTTAAACATTATTAGATATCTAATGTGTATGTTACTGAAGGAGATTGGAATGAATATGAAGACAGCGAATGTGACCATTCAAGCGAAGAAGAAAATGATATTTCGGAAAGTACGAAATCGAAAGATGCCAATCAAGATCAGTCTTTTGGAAAATGTATTTATATTCTTGTGAATGCTAAAGATACTCTAAATGTTACAATAACGCCGACGTTTCTTAAGGTAAGTGCTTAGAAGACAATTGAAATGAGACATTTTTACCACCATTTTCAATTCAATCAAACGTGAAACTCTATGCGATCTGACCGATCGGATGCAGTTACATCCACTTGAAAGTCGCGATATACACGGTCCAAATTGAAATTTTGATCGGATCTGACATTTCAAGTCAGTCCTCTGATTTTCAGGATTGAATTGGCTGAATGCGATCTAAAAATGCTTAGTTAGCGATAAAGACGGATTTAAAAATGGAATTGAAATGACATTTAACTCTAACAGGTGCCTGTTTGTTTGGTATTTTGGTTATGTTCTTCTGTCGTTTAAAAGTTTAACAAATATTGAGAAAACACTTTTCTTTTATTTTTGACATATTAATTGGAGATAAAAGCAAAAACAACACAGGAAAGAAAATAATGAAAAATAATATGATTGATAGGTTAGGTTAAGTTGACAAATCTTCTTCCTTTATCTATCTTTTACGTTGCTCCATCTTTTGTTTTAGATGGCTTTTTCTTTGTTTTGTTTTATTGGATCGGAACCGGATTCTTGAATGGGAATTGATCAAAAGGGGATAACTACGGGTTTGATTGAAATCCGGTTCTATCAGATCGGTTTAAATGGATCGCAATTTCGTATTGTATACGTAGTCAATGATTTTGATGATCACTCAAGAATGTAAAAGGTCTTTTTCCTGCATATACATTGATCTTATTAAATGCTGGGAACTTTTCGAGAAGCTACAAGAGGAAAGTACCACCTGGAGGCGACATTTGTATAGAAAGGTTTGTTGTTGAAGATCACTATAAAATTGGAAAGAACTGTTAACAAAGAAAACTCCAAACGTTCACTTTTCGTTGAAGATTGATTCTAGTACACAGATGGTATCACAGGGCGGATACATACAGCGTGAACTGGGAAACTATACAAAAAGTGAAAGATTTTGCAATTCGAGGGGCGACAACTTGGAAGATTATCTTATCTACTTCGATAGCCAGTCGCTGCGAACATTATATAAAAATCCAGGATTTGCTTGCAGTAAAGTGTAATAAACTTTTAGAGGAATTAGCTAGAGAGCTAGGCGAAGGGCGTCATTGCCGAGCTATATTTGGGTTAGTTAGAAACTAGGCTCAAACACTAGATATCTCTATTCCTCTATTGATGGTACCACTATCGATATGCCAATATTTTTAGTATATACTTTATTTTCAGTTCAGTTCAATCCAATTCTAGACATGGAATATCATTTTTGTTGCTTGTTTAGGAATTATTGGATTCTCCTGTTACGGGTTCGGCTGTTGTGCATTCAAGTTTATTCGTTAAAACCACATACAATTAATTTTAGAAGTCTTGAAATTTAGCTTACTATTAGCAATTTTAAGAATACATTCTGAAGCTTACATTGCATTTCCTTTACAAATTTTTAGGGAATGTTAGTTGAAAGATAGCAGCTAGTGCAATTGAATAAGCTTTTGATTTAAAATTTACTTTACTAATTTTACTAATACCTTTTTAGGTATTTAGTGAACTTGTAGCACAGTATTCCAGCAAAATCGTATCCGTAAGGCAGGATCGTAGAGCTATAAATGTTATGAACGATATCGGCCCACATACCAGAGTAGAACTGTTTGAGAAGAAAGCAGAAGAAACCGAGACAGATATTCTCGTTAGCATGAAGAAGTTTGAAAACGAGGACTCAGCTCCGAATAGCCCGACCAAACACTTTGTTTATCAAGAAAGTGTCGCATTTGAAGAAGAGTAAGTAATGATAACTGTAGTTAGGTCATCCATGCCCGTTGCCTAGAATGTACTACGAATTTTAAATATTTTTGACCATCAAATAATCGAATCATACATCTCTAGTGAATAATATAATATATTAGGAAATAAAGAGAATGGTATGCTTCTCAAATTATTACCAACGGATAAATTGTGTTCTTAGGATATTTAATAAAGAAAAAGTTATATTTTCCAGAGAAGTAAATAGAGATATACCGGGGACTATATTTAAGAGGACTTCTGCTTTGAACTATAAATTCAAAAATCGCTGGGATTCTGATTGAGGCAAATAAATCAAGAGTATCTTAGTAAAGATATAAAACCGTACTTTTCTATTTGAAAGGATATGTTTTATAGTAGGTAGTTGACATATCGAATATCACTATAATTTTATTATTATTGATTGTCTAACTCAGGCGCCGCCCGCAGAGAACAAATATTTCTCCACGGCTCGGCTATATCATAATCATCTTCAAATGATTTCTGTTTCATCTAGAATATGAATATGAAGCTTTACTATAAGGGCCCTGCAAATATTACTCGTATCAATATTGGTATTTCCACCCTCTTTTGCTGTAAATTTAATGGTTGCTCTATATCCCAGATTTGATGTAACAAAGTTTTACTAAATAGTAGCCTTTATGCTTGGTAACAGAAAAGAACTTTAAATATGAATGTTGTAAAGTTCTGCCTAAACTGCCAGAAGTGTCGAACAGATATCAATATTTTTGTTATTGCAACACAGTATTGCTCGATTTTCTTATTTTAAATATAACGGGTGACAATGAAATCATTTTGCAAGGCCGCATTCAATTGTTTTTATAGGAGAAATTTGAAATTTGAGTTAAAGATATAGTTTAACAAATCTCAGATTAACCATAAAAAAATAATTGAATATCACTTCTCCGTTTTCTGAAAGGGAGCCTAAGGCGAACATTTCAAATAGGACTGTATAATTTTTTACATAGAGCTTAAAATTTCCTTTTCAACAAGTTGCCATTACTTTTCAAAATGGCGAGGTCGAAAGATTTTATTCCAAATTCAATTTGAGGACGTTTTCAGGTAACCCAGAAAATTTTCGGAAACCACCCACTAAAATAAGAGAAAGAAATAATTTTCTGGTTAGCTTTTCATTGAGTTGGCCAATGAAATTATTTGTCACAAAACAGAAGCAATATTAGTTTTTGTTTAAAATGTTAAAATTAGTTTAAATTTTTTTCGAAAATTTGAATGAGAAGAGAAGTGATACTAAACAAATATGCTGAACACAATGGTTTTTCGTATATATTTTTTTTATTTCTAACGTTAAGAACAATAATGGGAAATAACATAATCGAAACTAAGTATATGAAAAAGCGCACAGGAACATTAATAAATAATTTTTTTTAAAAATCATTCAGTTAATGTTCTTTGCGCTGACTGCCAAAGTTTTGATATAACCTAACTCAATATTTTTTGTAAGCAATTTTCTTAAATGCCCTTGTGATATCTTTTCTATGGAAGATCTAATTATATTTTTATTATTATCGATTCAAATGAAAAAATAATCCATAAATACAAAAAAAGGATTGTATTCAGCATTTCGCTGCAGGAGATAAAACCTACTCTTTATTGTTGTCATTTATTTAGTACCACTTCCTATTAAAATTTTCAACAAAAATTAAATTAAGTTTGATATTTTAAACAAAAACTAATATCGCTTCTATTTCATGACAAATCATTTATTTGGCCCACTCTATGAAATCTAACCAGAAAATAATTTTTTCTGTTAATTCAGTGGGTGGTTTGCCGAAAATTCTATGGGTTACTTGAAAACGCCGGCATATTAAATTTAAAATAAAATCCTTCTAAGCCGCCATTTTGAATAATAATGGCAACTATACAGGGTCCTATCTAAAATTCTTGCCTTAGGCTCACTTCCGGAAAACCAGAAATTTTGTATTCAACTGTTTTTAATGGATAATCTGAGTTTTGTTGAGCTATATCTTCAACCCAAACAAATTGCTTTTATAAAAAAAAATTGAGCGAGTCTGCTAATACTCGAGACACTGATGTGTAAACATATCCTATATCGACATCATCGACATGAAACTCTACTGCCACCTTAGGCTGCGTGACTCCTGAATATAGGCAACCACTTATTTGGAATTGGTTGCCTATATTCTGCCGTTAGAAAGGACACGTTTTACACTAACATTTATAGGCAGCCTACAAAACACATTCCCGTCACAGATACCGCGTGACGTGCGTTGTTTACTGTTTACATTTGTAACATTTGCATTTGTATGTCTAATATTACACTTCACGCATAGCCCTCCGCTCGCTTCGCTCGCTACAGGGGCGTAACGAACAAAAAATAACCAAAACTAACCTATGGCAACACATTCGCATTTATAATATTAGTTTTCGCATTTATTACATTGTACTATTACTGTCAGCTTCAATCGTAGTGGATTAATTATCTGCACAAATTCGACACGAAAATCTAATGCCACCAGGAATAACATCAACCTATGGACACAGCTTATTCACTACCAGCTAGTCATATTGGGGCGGCATCATTTGAATAAAGTCAGTAGCCAAATTTTGCAAATTTAAGAAGACGGCTGTGACTCAATATTGTTTTAAACGTCTGGGCATCTGAATAATACTTTTGACACATTTTATTCACTACCAGCTGAGTCATATTGCGGCGACATCCTTTGATTTTGAAAAGTCAATAACCAAATTTTGCAAATTTTAAAAGAGGACCATGACTCAACATTTTCAAACGTCTGGGCATCTGAATAATACTTTTGACAGTTCGTTAAAGTTAAAATATGCTTCATCGTCTAAAATCCGTTTTAAAACGAATTTAAATGGCAAAATTGTATAAAAATACAAAATTTCCGGACTTTGCTATGGCGACAGCCGCTTCGGACGAATTTGTCATGGATTTTGAAGTGAAAATTCATTTTAAATTCAACCGTGGAACTGAACCGTCTAGTGAGGTCCAAAGTCACGGATAGTTCTGACCAATCAAAAGCAAGACGCTAGCGTATATCCGAATTATCCATGTCTTTACGTTCTAGCGAAACTCCTTCCACGCCTCGGTGATGTAGTAGGCAAGGTGTTTGCCTGTCACTCCTGCGCTGCGGGTTCGATTCCCGTCGGTCGCGACAGATGCTTTGTTTACCTTTCTTTAAGGTTATATTTGTTTTCTATTAATTTACTTTTTTCTTAATTTTAGGTTAGTTTGGGTTAGCCTTGGGTTAGTTTTGCTTAGTTCTTGTTGATTGAGCCCCGTAACGAGCGGAGGGCCATGTGCGTAGTTGACAGTGCGCCTTCAATTGCCTTGAACGCAAAACGCTAGCGCGGTGCTTTTGATTGGTCAGGGTGATTTTGGACCTCACTAGCACTCTAGTGAGCCGCTCAGGGCACTGCCAGGTAGGCGCAGTTCCCGACACTACAACTTTCCGATTTTGGTAGAGATGACTAGCTGGTAGTTAATAAGCTATGCTTTTGACAGTTCGTTTAATTTAGAATATGCTTTTTTATCGTCTAAAATCCGTTTAAAAACGATTTTAAGTGGCAAATTTGTATGAAAATCCGAAGGATTTTCATACAAATTTTTTTGTATTTTTTATGTATTTTTGTATTTTAGGACGATAGCCGTGGCTTCGGACGAATTTCTCGTGAATTTTGAAGCGAAAATTCAATTTAAATTCAACCGTCTATTAAAAATAAGCTGTGCTATGGATCCAAATACACTGCGAATATAATATAATGAAAATCTAATACCGCCCTAGCGGCTAGTTTTTTAGAACCGCCATTTGAGTCGTTGCAATCGCGGCCGTCCTGGATTAGCTTGCTCCTCAATGCGCACGGGTTATAATGTGACGTCGGTTTACACATTCCGTCCCCACAATTCTGTCCCATATGCCGAGATTTACCCTCATACCGCCGCGTAAGATGTTTAGGCACAAAAAAAACATGTTCATTCGAAAATTATAAAAATATCAAGCAGACAGAGATTCAGGCATTGTGAAAGATAAGTAAAAAAGTGATCTATGTACTTGCAAATACGACATGATAGGTATAGTATGAATGTGCGTGTCACACAGACATATTATTATCAGAAATATACAATTTTATTGGAAAATGAGTTAGATAATATATTTCGAGAAAGAGAAATCGGTTAACATTTATGTTATATCTATAATTCGATTGCTGGACTGGCAAAACATAAATAACATCGATTATTTCTCTATAGAGATAAGCCATTACTATTCCATTAATTACAAACTTCTGAGAAATATCTGAAATGATTTTGAACATAATAGGAGTGCCGTAGAATATGCCACCAAATAAATAGGACATGATTATTTGGAGCTCCCTATAATGCAAAAATTAGATCTGCGGCTATGCAGCGTTAATTCAAAATATCGAAAATTGTCAAGATATGGTTTTCAAATTGCGAAAAGTTAATAAACAAGAAACAAGTGTTACTCGCCGGCTTCTTTTCTTTAAAATATCATCTGGTAAAAAAAACCTAATTTTAACCACTTGTTACCTTTATTTTACAAAAAAAGACTTCTACAATGGCGAAAACACTTCTTAAATTATTCCCAGTTTGGAAATGTGGATATGTTCTATATTGTTATGGAGGAATCATGTTTATCAGACAAATTATTGCATATTATTCCACTTCAGTTGTAGGCTGTGGGTGTAAATATCACAAGCACTAGTTTAGTGACACTAACGAAGCTGAAAACCCCAAGAAAACTGAAAAATCTCAAATAAATGCTTAGTATTTTCCAAATCTTTTAGGATTTTCAGCTTTGCTAGAGCCAACACAAACTAGTACTTATGCTATATACTTACACTAGGGCTAATAATACCAACGCGACCCCCTTTTAAAAAGCCTACAACTGAGGAGGAGTAATAAGCAATTTTTTGTCTGATAAAAAAATTACTATCTTACAATTTATTAATAGATTCATCAAGATACCTCTAGAAAATTATTTATAGATATCATAAGTAGGTATAATTTATCATGCTGGCTACTTAAAAACTAAACCAAGAAATAACTGAATTTCAGAAGCATATAACTAACCAAAGCGAACACGGAAGGATGAAGGTAAACATTTAAAGTTTAATGTTTAATTTCATAAATATTGTTAAGTAATTCACATACAAAAACTACACTCATCGATATGCTAACAGTAAAATTTTACCTCAAAATCTGCCATTAAATTCACCAGAAACTATCTCTTATGACCAAAAAATTTTGATATTTTCTGATCTTGATCAATTTTTCCAGCTTTCAATGAGATCTCAGGTGAACTGAATGCCGATTACACCTTTTTGCTTACTTACTGTATCCGCGGCATTTTCTTCAATTCCGGTTAATTTTCTTTTAAAACCAGGTTCGCAGTACCAGTGTGTTGACACTCTATTATTATAGAAATATTTTACCTAGCCAATGACCTCTTTCCTCCACCTAATTAGTTGCTTCATTCCACCTGCTCTGTACCTAAATGTAACCCTAGTTTCAAAATACTAATTGAGAATTCAAATTTAAGTGAGCGCGCAATTTATGGTAGCATTTTTATATCAATTCAGAGGTTGACCCAGAGGCGTAGCTACCGCGGTACCAGTCGTAGCAATGATACGGTGCCCGCGGGCGAGAGGGCACCGCAACCGTATTTGAAACGTTTATCCACACCCACCACTACTAAAATCATTAAATTTATCAATAAAATTATAGTCTACATCTTACATCTAATATTAATAATGATAACTAGAACATTATTCAATCGTTTTCTAAACCATATCGATAAAATCCCATTCCTAATGAAAAAATAATAAAATTCGCAGCCACAGCGCTACAGCTCTAAATTTAATTGTCTCCCGCCTCGGGAAAATACCGAGTTATCGTATGCGTGTCGTTGTGTCGGAAAAGTTCTGATTTTCCGGTTTTTCATTTGTTACGGTTCGTTTAAAGTTTAAACTACAATTATTATTAACTCCGATACATTGACATTGGAGTCAGTAGACATATTCATTGGTGTTTGATAATATAATATGATGTATTAAGTGCTTGATTTACGGAATTATGAGCGATAAGAAGATAGTTTCCCCGAGAGTGGTGTGATTAAAATGAAAGCCAAAGGAAAGAGAGCTGCTGATGCTGATACTTTGCTGATACTCTATCTAACACAGTCGCTAAATTTAACGAGGAGTTCTTATGGAAAGTGACAAAAATATAAACCTTAACGTAAAACTTCAATAATGCTTCATAAAATCCGCTTCGTCCGCTTGTAAAAGGCGTGTTTTTTAACGATTTTTTGGTAAAAATTGGGCGTGGCATCCTCAAAATTTTTGGGCAGCACCTCCGCCAAGTTTCTTTACTGCCCCCATAACTCGGACCTAAATCTGCCCTTGAGAAAGGGGCCCCTTCGTATAGTTTGATACAGGGACCACTCAGGTCTAGCTACACTGGGTTGACCCCAACATGTGCGGTAATTTCTATTACGATCGTGTTATTTAAAAGTTCACCAGACAATAAGTTGTGACATAATAAGAAGAAAACTAATTAGCATCATTCACACTTATCACTTATCCCGCTGTTATTTACTTTTTAACTTACTCTCCCCAAGGTTAAAATCAGTCTAGTAAGATAGTAAGATAAATTCTACATACCCTTATAAATGAAATACATATTAGCGCTAGCATTGAATTTGAATGATAGTTCATAAAATATCAAGAATATACATCAGGTATATTTTGATAAATACAGGTACCCTCCCTACTCATAATCTATTACAGCTAAACTTACTCTCTAGATTGTAATGTAACCCCCAGTCCTTATAGCTTCCCTCACAACGGATGATGAATTTTGAACAGGGTTTTATTTTACAACACATATTACTTTCCCAGGCCCAAGTTGGAAAAAGGTACCACTTCTAATGACGAAATGACTTTTTCTGACTACTTATTGACTTTCCACGGGCGTCTGATACTCAGAGACACTTTTCGCGACCTAGTTAATACTGATTAACCATTTGGGCAGCGTATAGATAGATACATTTTTGCTAAGTTTTCAAAGTTTCCTTATTTTTGGGAGGCGTAGATTTTTTTCAGACTAACTCTTTCCCAAAGATTTTTATCTTTTTATACCATCTTTCAAGGCTGGCTTTTTGTTTTTCTACGGGAAAAATCTGGAATTTGCACGTAGCCAAGTTATTAAAATGTTTTTACTAAGAACCCTTAAAATTGCTAAGTCGCCGAAAATTTTAATGTTGCAATCAACACTTTAATATATTTTGCAAAATCCAACCTCGGTTGTCTGACTTCGAGTTTTGTGAAGTTAAACACAATACCATAATAGTGAGTTATATTATTTTAGTCAGGCATATGACAGGTGTTATTGTTACACATTTTCCTGAATTTTCCTTCGACAAAATAGTTTAACGTTAGACGCGGTTCGGGCATTATTTCTTAAAACTTCAATTTCAATTTAATGTTTAAAAACAAATCTTTTATTTTATTTGAATGTGTTCTCTTGACAAACTAGTACAAACCGAAGTTATTTTTGAATCAATTTATAAGAATTATGAAATAATTTGTTGAAACAATTTAACCAGAATCAGTTACTAGCTACAGTTCATCACACAGGTAATTAAATCTACATATTCTAACAAAAACGTCATGCCAAAATATTGAAAGACGCTTTCCTTTAAATTTCCCATTATGAATCAAAAGTAAAGCTATCTCAAAGAGTATATAATGTAAAGAGAGGACAGTAAGACAGAGCAATCAAATTAGAGAGGGATAGATGAGAACTCCGACTTAAAGGGCGCCTCGTATGTTATCGGATTATATCGGACACAATCGTCAAGCAAGGACGATCAGCCACCACAGTGGGTTAAATATATCTCGTAAAGGTCAAGTTTAGTTTTATTAGGGAGACGTTTGGTTTAGTTTTTTAATTCATATTGTGTAATTGAAATTAGGTGTGTAAACTTTAATTATGATATGTAACATGTAACACAATTCATTTATTAGAATCTTTTAACAATCATTCGGTAAAATTTTGCTTACCTACAATACATGCATTTTTCATGACTTTTCTCAAAAAATCCTCGGATTTCTGATAAAACATTATTTGTTTTAATTTTATTACTAAATATTCAGAAAATTCTACTCTAATAATTAAGCTTCATACTCACTTTCGCGAATTTCGCCTTTTTTGACATAAACATTAAACTGTCATTTTCAGCGTTAAAATTATTCGCGACGAAATTTTTTTTTTTTACGAATACTACCATAATTGTGAATTAACCTCAAATTTCTTGACCGCTTTGCTATATTTACTTGTTTATTCTTTTCAGGCATTGGGTTCATTAGTTAAATTGTAGAATAGATACTTTGACCATTGGATAATAATATTAATTATAATTTTTTTCGGTGGAGATATTATTATTTTCTGTTCCGTTTGCGTCCTTTTGGTAATTATCCTAAAACTACGAAATACCCACCAGCGAAATGACACCAGAAAAGAGAATTTTCGGTTAGAAATATATTTTTAAAATGCGATTTTCGCAATTTAGTTGCAGAAATGAGATTAATTGAGCCCATTCTAGACTTAAAAATATATTATTAACCTGCTTACATCATCCGATACTTGGACCTAACCTATAAAACCTATTCCACTAAAAGCATCATAAATTCGCAAAAAAGTTAAAACTATTTGAACTTTTTAGCAAATATTCGCCGACGAAATTTCGCGTCAATGAGTATGGACAAAAACTTACATTCGCGCGAAAAATCAACAACTGTCAAAAAAAGGCGAAATTTGCGGAAGTGAATATGAAGCTTTAAAGTGAGATTCGAATAGAATTTACTTTTTCGTTGGTTTATCTACATACTAAGAGTTTATCCCCTCTATGTTTTGAATGAAACTTTCCTTTAAAATAATCGAAAAATATTGATTACACCTTTCTAATTTAAACTGAAGGAAATTCTTATTTGATTAATTAAAGCTTTTAGACGTCCTGAATAAATTTTAATAAAAATTCGCCGGAAACATTAAAAAACTGAATTTTATCACACTTTTTATATAAAATAAGTTGAGCACTGAGATTTTAAGAAAATGCAAAAGTTTAAACAAATTCAGAGAATTTGAATGAAGATCACTCGATATAAAATTTTATCCTAGCAGAAAGTATTAGATATTTAGTACATTTTGTCCCCATTTTCGTTATTTCGACCAACTGTGATGAAATCGATTATTCGCCATCTTGTTTGACTTGACGTCAACATCGCCCGCCTTGATAAAAAGTTACATCCGGCAACGTCGCGATATCTCCGAGTTAAAGGGACGAGGTCATTGAAACGGCTGACGAAAGATCAAAAGAAATTCGCCGGCTGTCTTCTCTTTACATTATATACTCTTTGGCTATCTATTGAAACTCGTGAAATTGCTGAAATATTTTACCTTGTTTTTATTTCCCGATCTCGTACGGAAAATTGTTATAGAACTTTTTTATAGCAGAGGTCACGAGGTTTACTAATCTGAGATTGATTTCTTGAAAATAGCTATGTCTTGGCTAGCACGTACGCCTAAAGTAGATTTTTTAAGTTGAATTTTTGGTATGGTCTGCGCATATCCCCCCTTTTTAATGTTTTTCTAAATTATTCGGTTGTCAATGAATAAAATATTAAGTGGTGTCATCTCAAAGCTCCAAAAGTTTAAATTCAACTACTTAGATCACCCTGTATAAAAGGCATCATTGTTTCCAAAGTGTCTTCTAATACAGTTTTTGGCGTAGATTCTCGTAAAAAAAAACATTTTGAGAAAAAAAATTAGAACTTTAATTTTTTTAACTCGATTTTCCTTGTATGGTTTATTTTCCCGACATTTTCAAAACGGAGAACCATTTAGAGAGTTTTTCCCCTAGGAATTGCCTATCAGTTTTTCGAACCTCGGGACTTTTTCGACGCTAGAACTACCCAAAGATTACATACACCAGATGTCACATAGCGAATCTATAACAAAAACGCTACGCATCAGTTTAAGTTTATCCATTTAAATAGAGCTTATAAAATGTCTAACATTTTAGGCATCTGGAGTTGGAGCTAAAGCATGATTACGAACAAGGCTATGATTTTACGACGATTCGAAGCTTGAATTTCCCTCAAGAAACAACTCGTACATTATATGACAAAATCAACAGGCATTATATTAAGATATTTGCTCCCAGTTTCGTACCAGTTCAGACAAACTGTTCGAAAAGGAACTGGCAAAAACTTGTGAAATTGCAAGCAGATACTTCCAGTCCATTACCGAACTACTATCTAGCTGTCAGACACACGATTGGAAAAACTGGTAGGAAAATTGTTGTGAGCTCTCCATTACAAGTAAGTTTTAATATTAAAAAACGAATCAAACTTTTAGGTAAATATTCAGATATAATAAAGAAGTAAAATAGTAAAATTAATACCCGAAAAATAATTAACATTTCAGATCCGCAATGAAACATGTTTTGCCCTTAACATTCTTTA
>MU186012.1:47311-60323 GCA_016904865.1 Pissodes strobi | reverse complement strand
CAGAAGCGTCCACGCCGGTTTTCCATTATTCTCGACCCGGCCGCACTATGTCGGGAACATACCAGAGCCAGGAATCTTCTCGATAGGTGATGATTCATGCGGAAAGAACGTAGACGCGGCAAGCTCGTTGTATAGGGTAGCCCTAAAACATACAGATGGTCGCTAGCCGCGACAATATTGTAACCTTAACATCATGTCAAAATATTGGTAGACGTATTTCGTAAAATTTTCCATGATGCATCGAAATCAAAGCTATCTGTTCAGGCTAGAAAAATTTCTGGTGCAATTTTCTGCATGTTCCAATTTAACCTTGATTTTCTCGTATTTCCCGATCTGGTACGAACAATTATTGTTATAAACCTGCTTTTTTATAGCAGAGATCACGTGGTTTACGATTTTGGGATTGACTTCTTGAAAATCAAAACAAGCCCTAGTTAAGCATTTTCAATGCCTTTTCTATGTTCTGCTCATATCTGAATGTATGAAACTATGGTCACTTCAGATTACATATTTGGTTTTCCAATATTAAGTGGTGTTGTATCAAAACTTGAAATGGCGAAAGGTTTAAATTCAACTACTTCACCCTGTATATAATTTTCATGATTTGCAAAGTATCTTCTAATACATTTTTGGCGTAAATTTTCGTCAAGTAATTGAACTTCGTAAAAAAAATTACTTCTCCTAGAAATTCCCTATCAAACTGTCGTCTCAGTCTTTTCGAACCTCGCGGCTTTTTCGGCGCTAGAACGACTCGAAGTGACTGAGTTTGGTAATGTATAGAAACACTTCTGATTTCGCCGATTATTGACACCAGATGTCACTTAACGGATCTTGCACATAGCGAATAGGAACAATTCCTGCGAGGATCTAATTTGCATTATCTTTTCGCGATATTGAAGTGAGCTGGAAAATGAAATGTGCGTAAGAAAAGTCGTTTACCGAAAACATTTTATATAAAGGAAATATACAGATTTTATGAAACTAATTTAAAGAGGACACTAGAAATATTAAGTAGAATTTATTTAAAGTAAAGATACATAACTTATGTTTCTTTTTTGTAAAAGCTTCGTCAGCAGCACCATGGATTTCAAGTTCTAGTTTTGAAATTATAAAATTAAACATTATAACTCAAGCTAATAATTAAATGTATAAGTTAATATAAGTATTTGTTTGCATAGGTACGGAGAGGAAAGGATAAAGTTTCAATCAGTAACAACCAATACGAGTGAACAGGAACCTTCGTCTAGTGATGACTCCGATAGTTCTAATAGCACTCCAAATAAGCTGAACAAGAAAGTCAGAAAAGATAAAATTGTTATATATTGGGCTTGCTTTGTGTAAGTAATAGAGTAAAAGGCATTATTTACCTTAGGAAAATAATATTGTAAAATGTTTTTTGGTTAGACTTATTTCCCATCTCACCAACAGTTTATACATATGACCGCTTCAGTCCCTGTTGCAAGTATATGCATTGGCTCTAATCTAATTTACTGACCCTAAAGGTGCTAAAAACATACATTTTTTGTAATATCGGAGAGCGACGAAAGTGAAATATGATCGCTAATGTCATAAACACTTTTCGTATTAAAGTTAATTTGCTCGATTTTCCAAATCGATTTTAGTGAAGTAGCTAGCTTTGAAAGTTATTACAAAATTAAAAATTATTCACCATATATATTAAAAAAAAAACTTATTTCCCAAGAATGTATCAGAGGGGTGAGTTTAGGTTCAAATAGGCTGTGTAAAATTGGGACACTGCAAAGTTCTCGAAACTTTGAATCATACGTAAAACTAGATATATGAACTATTCACAGCAAAATTAAACTGGAGTCCATTATTTGTTTAAGTGAGGGACCTCAAAGAATCCTGTTCTTCACTCAAGAACAAAGAATTTTCGAAAATATATTGACAACTCACTTCCACGAACGCTGCAATTTTGAAGCAATTCTATCAATATCGGGAATAGGATTATCATTATTCACTTCTGATAATGATAAAAAAGAGCACGTGTATGCAAGTGTCTGTGATTCACCAGCAATTTGGGAGGTAAGTTTTTGGTGTAATCTGATTTTGGAGCATCACCATCGCACATAATTTGAACCATTAAACAAGTTAAAATATTTTTATCTACAACCATTTAATAATAATACACGATACCCGCATAATACCGTCAAATGGAGTGAATTCAGACACCTTTTACAGCCTTTTTGTCACAGATCAAAAACCATAATAATAAAATTACCGACATTTTTGGCTATGACATCTCTAACGTCTAGTGACGTTTTGGTCATTTAAAATTTTGCATTATTCTTTGGTTTTTTTCTGTCTTCGGGCAATGGTATGAAACTACGTAAAACTGATTTCTACCTTGTGAAGGGGTGACTTTGGACACAAATATTCTTTTTAAACCTATTAAGGCAGGAAAATACTTGGTACCTGTAACAAAAACACTATTTTATTGTAAAGAAAAAACATCGTTTATCGTAAAAATTAAACTAAATATTTTTCTAATCTAAAAAAAAGGAAATCTTTTATTTTAGAAAAACAAATTCTTATGTGGCAAATACAGCCAGCAGAATAGACTATAATAAGATCAGGAAATTGATAAACTTATAGCGATATCTTCGAATAGGTAAGGGAGGAAAGCCTTTGTACAATTTCATATATTCCAATAATGCTTTCGTTAGACGCGCTTGGAAAATGAAAGAAAGCATCATCTCCACATTTCTTTTTTCGAAAAAATGTGACAAGATAACTTTCACTGTCCACGTTTAAGATTTTTGCAATATAGAATTTGCTTTTGAAGAATTTTCTAAGTGAAGTTTAACTAGTGTAAAATAATTAACTCTAATATTCCTCGTCAGTGTTTTCTTCCTCTGAATCACATGTGTCCAAGTCGAATTTTATCAAAAAAATCAAGGTTTTTCTTACGGCTGCATAGTGAGCTAGAGTCTTAATCAGAACCATCGGATGGAATATTTTGATATTTTTTAGATTTTTTGTAGACCAGACGTGGAAGGAATATTTTCGGGTGGTCTGGGTTGGATGGTACTGTACATGTCCTGGTGGGACATTGTTTCGTCTACGCCTGATTAGTTCTATTAACAATATAGGATTTCCGTTTTCTTCGAGAAAGTTCAGTAGTGATTTATCTTTTTCACCCCCTGGGGGAGCTTCTTCAACCATACGTCTTTGAGACAGACGTTTTAAAACTTCCTGTGTATTGTAGGGCCAAATATCTGAGATGGGAAATTCTGGCAAAAAAAAATATTTACTTCAACTGCTTCTAAGGTTTGCTTGTAAAGTTTTGGAAAGTTTTCTTCTGAAAAGAACCTTTTCATTTCGATTTCCACCCAGTCATAATTCATCTTCATGCTTTCTTAAGAGAGCGACCTCTAACGGTTGGCAAAGGTGTGTGGAATTTCGTAGGAGCAAAATAAATTTTATATTCTGACGTGCACATTCTTCAATAACTTCCACGGTTACATGACTGGACAATTAGTCACCAATTAAAATTTTTGGTCCATCCTTTTGTCTGAAATACGATAAAGTTATATGGCGTTCAATTTCAGGAAAGTTCTTGACTCAAACCATCCTGAACTCATCACACTGTAACCATATCCATTCGGCCCATCCTCTTGATATCGGAGCTTCGCCTTCAGAACGAAGGGTCGAAGAAGTTCGCTACTTGCCACAGCTGATCTCATTAAGCCTACGCTAGATTTGGTCGAATCCATTATTCTATCACAGTGCTTAGCTCCTCTTTTACAGATCAACTTGACATTGCCCGGATCATTACAAAAGCTAGTTTCATCATAATCAACTATCCGCTATGGGTCAACATCCCCCAGATGTTCTGGAAATATTCCCTTAAAGTGCAATATTATCTGAGAAATATGCCCTTAAAGTGCCTTCACTTACTTATTAATGATTTTTTGACAAAATCTTGTTTTTTGGTTACGGCGACGAGATAAAAGCGACATTACCCAATCATGACCCGGAAGTTTTATCAGACAAATTGTTGCCTATTACTCCACCTCAGTGGCAGGCTTTTTTAATAAGGCCGCTACGGCTCTGGCCTCAGGGAGTAAACAGCACAAGTGATGGTTTAGTGACCCTAACGAAGCTGGAAAATCTAAAAGAATTGAAAAATACTCGACTAAAAATTAAAATGGTTAGTAAATGCAATTAAACCCGTAAAAAGCTCGTGCACTTTGTCAAGTTTTGAATTGAATTTGACAAGATGACAGAAATAATGTCATATCGTTTAAGTGTGTTAAGTTAGTGTGATATGGAGATGTTATTAGGTGAATAATTGATGCGTTTTTGAGGTGTTACATATCTACCATGTTTTTGGGAAGAATTCAATGACTTTTGTTTAAAGATTTAGTTAATTTTCAAGTATTTTAGCAAAAGTCACCAGGTATTATTTAAACTTAACAGAAGCTGAAGCAACGCATTCATCTTTATTTATTATTAAAGCACTTTTAATAATTTGACGTTCTTTTGATAATGATTTATTTGTTAAAATACTTGAAACGTGCCATTGTCTTCAGTGATTGTTGTCAAATGCATGTTGAGAAATGTGTCATTTGTGGAATGACCTATTTTTAATATAGGTTTAGTGTTCTTTTTTACGTTTTGATATTGGTCTACATGTTACACCTATATAAAATATATAACACGCACATGGGGTCTTATAGATTACATTTTTAGTATTATCGTTTTTATTGAGTCGTTTTGTTTTTGTTAGTTTAGATCTAAGAGTGTTTTCTGATTTGAAAATAGTACGAATATTAAATTTGTTACCTATTCGTATAATTCGTTAATCCAAATAGATCTATTACGAACCTCTTTATTCCTTATATTCTTGATTTATCAGACAAAATAAAAGGAGTAGGTAACAAATGAAGCATTCGTACTTTTTTCAGAAGAAAAACACTCATATATCTAAATCAGCAAAAACAAAACCACTCAATAAAAATGATAATACATAAAATGTAGTCTATAAGATCTCATGTGAGTGTAATACATTTTATATAGGTGTAACATGTAGACCATTATCAAAACGTATAAAAGAACACTAAACCTATATTAAAAATAGACAATTCCACAAATGACATATTTTTCAACATGCAGTTGACCACAATCACCGAAGACAATGGAACGCTTCAAGCATTTTAACAAAACGTAAAATTATTAAAAGTGCTTTAATATTAAATAAAGATGAATGCGTTGCTTCAGATTCTGTTAAGTTTCAATAATACCTGGTTTCTTTTGCTAAAATACTTAAAAATTAACTAAATCTTTAGACAAAAATCATTCAATTCTTCCCAAACACATTGTATAACACCTCAAAACCGCATCAATTATTCACCTAATAACTTCTCCATATCACACTAACGTAACAGCCCAGCAATTAAACGATATGACATTATTTTTGTCATCTTGTCAAAGTCAATTCAAAACTGGACAAAGTGCACCAGCTTTTTAATTGCATTTACTAATCATTTTCATTTTTAGATTTCTCGTTCCTGACAACGGGGGCGGATTGTTTTCTCGAAACGTTGAGCATTTTGCAGTTCTTTTAGGTTTTTCAGATTGATTAGGATCAGAAAACTAGCACTTGTGCTATTTATATTCTGGGGCTAGAGCCAAAGCGGCCTTATTCAAAATGCCTAAAACTGTGGTGGACTAATAGGCAACAAAAAGGATCCTTCACAACAATATAGAACATATCTGCACCCGAAAGGTTGTCTTGTAATTTTTGCATATTCACTCGTTTGAATGAATGAATGATCTAGGGGCTAGGGGGGTGTTAATACGCTGCGACCTGTACAGATCTATTGTGTCCCCCTTCCATGGTGCTTCCGTTGATGTGATTCTCAATCAAAGTACCTCATCCAGCTTCAGTGCTTTGACGAAAGCAAGTAGTCTGGATGGTTCTATGGATGGAAGTTCCTCCTGTTCGATGATGCAGCACCCGAAGCAGCCCATTCGCCTGTTCGCGACCGCCTCGTTTTCAATTTTTATTCTCTCTAAGTGCCTTCTCAACCTGCAGGGGCCCGTAAGAAAGCCGGTGAGGATGCGGAGATTGTTCTTGCTCAGTATTATTTAAACAGTTTTGGTCTTCCTGGGTGAGCAGGGGTCCATAGAAAAATCTTTAACCCTGGAAGGCGTTTACATAGACTAATCCATTTGGTTCGCTCTTCTTTCCTGAATTCTTCCTTGTAGGTGTGCGTACCCATGCCACAGAAGGGTTGTGGTCCTAAAAGCGGAGTTTGTGCTCCTTTTTTTGCCAATTGGCCTGCTTTTTCGTTGCCTTCTATCCCAGAGTGTCCTCGTATCCATTGAAGGAATAGTTTGATATTCTTGCGTAGTTCATTTAGCCTATCTAGGCATTCCCATACCATTCTAGAGCTGACTGTTGAGCTCTGCGCTTTAATGGCTGCTTGACTGTCTAAGAAGATGACAATCCCTTTCTTCCTATAGTTTCTGTTGAGGTTGAACTGCGCACATCTTGTTATGGCATTAATTTCCACCTGGAATGTGTCCCACCTGTTTCCTGGCCCCAATACTCCGGCTCCGGTCCCCTGTTCAGTTCTTGCTCCGTCTGTTTACCATTTTATGGCACTTTGCTGCGATGTGAGAATGCAAGTGGTTCTTTTTCCATTCTTCTCTACTTCTTGGAAAGCCCAAGAAGTGATATATACTTTATCATGGATTTTATTTATTTATTTATTTATTTATTCAAAATAAGTACATTAAACATACATATCTAAACCTATAATCATCTATCCGACCTAAGTTCTAAAAGCTCTGTGATGCACCTAGGTGTTGCCACCTGTATGTGCAGAGGTTTATCATACATAGTATTCAACATTGAGATACAATACAAAGCGAACTAATTTGTTCCCGCAACCCTAACTTAACACAACATTCGCTTAACAAAAACAAATATTCAACAATCCCCACTCAGCACAATTCAAGTCAAACAATAGACAACATACCATAATTCACAAAACATTTAACAAATGATTGATGTTTTTCGAAATAAAGATTTTAACTTGTTTAGTATATTGATGGTAAACAATTTCAGGAACCAACTACATTTAACTGACTGAGAGCATTATTGTAGAGTCCTCCCCAGGCTATAATATCATATCGTAATATAGATTTCACTAACTTGTAGACAATGATTAAAATTTTATAAGAAAATATGATTCTTATCTGGTAAAATTTGTGAATTAGCCCTCTTAGCTTGTTTGTCACATCCTGAACATGTTCTGACCATTTTAAGTATCGATCAATAGTTATTCCTAAGTATTTAATATGTGATGCCTCATATATCGTCATATTTGCCTGTTGAAGAGTTATTGAACAGTATGAAGGTATACTTCATTCAGTAAGAGAAAAAGCAACATAAATAGTTTTAGCAACATTTAGTGATAATTTGCGAGAGTTTAGCCATGTTTTTATTTTACCTAGACCTAGAATGATTTTACTTTTCAATGAATCCCACGATGAACAAGTAAAATACAGCACTGTATCATCTGCAAAGGAGATCGACATGCCATTAATATCCAAATTTAGTAATGAATTTATGTAACAGACGAACAATAATAGGCCAAGTACTGTGCCTTGTGGTACACCCATTAAGACATTTAGAGGATCACTATAAACAAATATTATTTATTTTAACAATTTGAGATCTGTGATGTGAACAACTTTTAAAAACATCCAACACCACATCCCTGACACCATACTTCCCAAGAATCTCAAGTAGCTAGGTGTGAGGCACAGTGTCAAATGCCTTAGCTAAATCGAGAAAAACAGGTATACACTTTTGATTTGGGTCTAGGTTTATTTTTATTTGGTCAACCAATTTAAATAATGCGTCATTAACTCACTTTTTTTAAGCCATCCTTCCTCGCCCGCTCCTCTCTTGTATTCTGGTCATTGATTGCCTCACTGCTCCCGCTACAACAATATGTAGAGGTGTGAGGCCCACAATTGCCTCGATTGCTGCTGTCGGACAAGTTTTCATTGCGCCTGTTATGCGTATGCACGCCAGTGTTGAGAGCTGATTTTATGCTCTGCTTTTCCTTTTCCTTGAACCAGACTATCGACCCGTAAAGTAGAGTGGGTCCTACTATCATTGCGTACAACCATCGCAGGATTTCTGGTTTATATCCCCAGGTTTTTCCTGCAAGGCTTCGGCACACCATGAGGACCCTCGTAGTCTTAGTTAAAACTACTTGAATGTTTATTCCATTTAAGTTTGCAATCCAGCGTTATGCCTAGATATCTGACGTCGAACATTTTCCAGTTCTTTTATGTTTTTCAGCTTGATTAGGATCACTAAACTAGCACTCATGCTATTTACATTCTGGTACCAAAGCCAAAGTGGTCTTATTCAAAAAGCCTAAAACTGAGGTGGAGTGTTATGCAACAATTTGTTTAAAAAAAGAGAATCAGTCACAACAATATAGAACATATTTACACCCTGAAGGTTGTCTTGTAATGTTTCATATTCACTCGTTTGCTGTTGAGATATTGTTTCATCATCATTCGAACACAATATGGAGAAAGAAGAAATCCCTCTTCTGATGTTATGTTAATTGACACAGCCAGACTTTCTTCCTCTTCTGAATAGTGAGGTCTGACCTCCGACTTTCTTCACAAGAATGTTCTTAATTTTGTCGCCAATAGTGGATTTAGGTACACCATAAAATTCGGCAGTTATATGTGCCTTTTGCGGGTTTTCACATCATGCATGGCATTTTCTAAGAATTCTGCTCGAGAGTTTTGATAGCTTCTACCCGAGAAGAACAAGTCGATTGTTCTCCTCGCCTTCTACCGCTAGCACTTTCCTGTAAATCCGGCCCATGTTCGAAGTCACTCCCTAAAGATGAATATTTTAATTATCACCATATATTTAAAATATCTGCAGAGATAAACTCATTAAATCCTAGCCAAAATATTCTTAAAACATCACACATCTTACTAGCATGAACAGAAATGATTTTAAAAAATCATTTAAAGTCGGCATAACTTACCTTGTCAATATTTCTTGAATTTACAAATCATTATCATACAAAAAAAAAAAGTTATGAAACACGGAAACTGATCTTAAAAGCCAACATCTACATAAAATTATGTTGGATATCTTGCACATGGTTGTCGCTGTGAACTAACTTCCAGAAAATATGCATGTTGTCCGAAGTCGCCCAAGTGGCGAAGTCACCCCATTTGACGGTACTTATAATACTCAGAGCATGATACAACAAGTGCAATTATATAAAAGAACAAGTGTAATTATGAATTCGTAATAGCCAATCCGAGAGCCACTACTATGGAAAGGAGGAAGTTATGAGTCAGCGCCTCAGTTGACGTAAATGTTAAAATTTCGCTTTCTACTTAAGTATTTTGGGTGTTTAAGGATGGTTGTAGATAAAGTATAGTATTTGATTCCCGTATGAACTGTAACACACTCCGATAATTATGGCCTACTTTATCACTTGTTAAATAATATATCATTTTAGCATCTATTTGTAGATTAAAGTACTGGACAATAATCATTAATCGTTTTATTGATGTATCTTAATCTTAGTAGATTATTTTTTATAGGTAAATGTTGGGCAAAAGTGGAAAACCTTAACCTTAGAATTAGCTTCATGGATAGAAGACAAATACAAGCGCTCCACAACCCACAAAAAATGCCAAATTAAAGACTACGTTCACATAGATTTTGAGAAAATGTTCATGCTCAAGCCATTTTTTGCTGAAATGCGAAGAACATACACTCCGTCTGTCTACTGCTACTTTAGAAAATCGCCCAAGTACCAATATCTTGATTTTCGTTTAAACTATCTACAAATAGATAACAAACAAAGCAACTGCATTATTTTTCAGCCAATTTTTAAATCCAACGGCATTCACAAACATAACCAAAATCCCTTGTTCAAAATGGTTATGTTGAAACAGACTGAGCAAGAATTTGAAAATTATCGGTATGTAATAATCGACGTTGGTGATGTGAGCTTAAACGTTGAAAACGATCTTTGGACCAAAATTGCTGGAGTTTTAAAAGAGAATAAAAAGTTTGGAAAGGATTACAGTTGCGCTTCAGCCTACGTAGTTGACATATCAGCTATTAAGAAAAATGTAACTGCTAAAGCAAACAATGTAAGCCCTGAAAACTATGTTTCAATATTAGTAAATAAAACAACCTAAAAGTATCAAGTAAATGTTAAAATGAATAAATAAATACCTTAGAGATATTTATTTGTATTTATAAGGCCAGCATAAAAAATTATTTGGTCTAAAGCAAAATGTTTATTTAGTCATAGGCCTCTTTACGGACAATGTTATGTGAATACTATTTATAAAGTAGTGTAGGCTATTTTATATTTATGAATTAGTGTAAAATTTTCTATTTTAGGACGTGATATTAGGTCTTCATCAAAAACAAACACGTATCGAGCATCTCACTTTATCAGGCTTTGGAATTCAGCTGACAATCTCAAACAGAATCCAGATGAGCCTCTTGAGTGACACTATGGCCATAAATAGAACTTTGGATTATTTATTTCCGTATAATATGGCTCCATATATGCCCATGGAAGGAGTTCATCACAAGTAAATATCGTCAAAATTAACTGTTACAATGAACTCATTTTACACAATAAGATAAATCAATCCGAAAGACTGGCAGACAACTGAAGTTAGAAATGCAATTTATTGTAATTTCCAAAGCTTATCTCAAAAACGATTAAACTGTTTTAGGTTCATTTCAGATTTTAAGAGCATGGCCAAAATGATTTTTTCGATAACTTTTTACAAAATTGCTAAACAGGAATATTCTAATATAATCATATTGTTAGAAATGGCGCTTTCAATAAAAATTATTTGCTGTCACTGTTTTAAAGGCTAACGTGCATGCTCATCTATAATTATTTTGAAAATATAAAATGCTTTTAGCAACATGCCACATGTAATCATGGAAAGTATGTACATACAATTCGGACAAACTAAATTATTCAACAGTTGAAACGCCCCATACTAAATTTTGAGGTCATATAATTTCAAAAAAAAATTGATTTATTTTTCACACGCACCGTCACAATGAGTGATGTACAGGGTGATACAGGTAACTCTCTAAATGGATATATCTCTATTATTTTTTAAATTAAAAAAATCAATAGTTGATTTGGTCCGATTAAAATCTACAAGCTGTTGTGCCAGTTGCTTTCCAAGGACGTTCTTCTATACAACGAAACTAGGGACAGACACAATCAAAGGATCAGGAATAAACTTTTGCAATGCAGAGTGGCTCCAGGAATTTCTGGTCGGTAGCAAAGACAGTAAGTAATAACTTTACAAAAACGCCTCTCCCACCTTTGACAAACGAATGCGGCATCACGGCGGAGTACAGCCAAGGAAAAAGCAAACATGCTCGCCAAAATATTTTCATCGCACTCTACCTTAAACGTCCCCCAAGGCAAGGCTCTTCCCACCATATCGAACATCAACACTGTTCCGGCAGAAGTTAGGCTTCATCACCGTGATATTCGTAAAATCCTCAAAGAACTAGACGCAAAAGGCTTCAGGACCGGACAGACTACCTGCCATCGTGTTAAAGAACTGCTCCAATGAACTAACACCCATTTTTTTTTTCAGAATATTTTCTCTGTCTTCCCGAAAAGAGATTTACCCACCTTCTTGGAAAATCGCTCGAGTGCAACCTGTTCCAAAAAAGGCAAGAAAACCACGCCTTCAATCTATCGCCCAATTGCCTCGCTTCCAATAATCTCCAAAGTCATGACACGTGCAGTCCATCAGCATCTACTCAAATACCTTGTGACCAACAGATTAATTTACGATACGGCTTTCGGAAAGAAAGATCGACAGGAGATATATTGGCATATGTCACTCATATATGGAGTAGGGCAACTGAGAACTACGGAGAGTCTCGAGCGATTGCCAGCCTCTCTTTGCAGCTGGCTTGCTAGTTTTCTTAAGAACCGATCTCTGCACGTGGCAGTTGATGGACACATCTCGGACACATTCACCATTAACGCGGGCGCGATACAGGGCGCAATAATTTCACCAACTCTGTTCGTCGTCTATAATAATAGTAAATGAAACAATCTTCGTATTTCATGCAAACATTTTTAATCCAGAAGGACTTCTAAAAGTGGCGTAACAGAGCGCTTTCGGACTAAGCTATCATCAGTGTTACTTGTCCATAGAAAAAGACATATCTTGAAGACAAACGAACAACACAAATCGACAACGGTCACATGTAAATTTCACATATTGTACGTCACATTTTAAGAGAATGGTTCACATAATTTAGTATAAAATCTTTAAAGACAAAAACGAGGTAGAACCGCATTTTAGGTATTGGGTTTGCGTAAAGGCGTAGTCTTAGACTGCGCAAGTGGCATAATACCCATTATAAGATCCTTTACACAAATAGTGCACTATATAAAAATCGGCCTTTCCCATTGGTCGATCCGCATGGCCAAAGAAAATACTACTACGAATAGAAGGCTTATTCAAATGGCAATCTGTGAATCTGTACGGAGACATCAATGCCCCCGTAAAACGAATATAATATGCGGTAACCCCCGTGTCGCCGGCCGGAACGCGACGCAGTGTTGCCAAATGTCCCCACTTATACCGACTCAATATTATTTTATTATTTCGCATTTTCCAAGGCAAGTTGTCATAATTTACACACATAATTTTAAAACAGTTATCCCGAACCGATGGGGCAGAAATTTTGCGTACGTATTTAGTTTGGATAAAAATGCAAAATTATCGTGTTTTTATGCTGGTACAAGACCATATTTAGGAGAAGAATTTTGAATTTAAATTGTCGTATCATGCTGAAAATTTGCACACGTTTTTAGGTCCGGAGACATTGTAAAACTATTATAGTATTTTTGAGCTGGAATAGACCCGTATTCAGGAGAAGGGGGCCAAATTTTAAATTTAAATTGTA
>MU186012.1:0-19269 GCA_016904865.1 Pissodes strobi | reverse complement strand
AGGGCCCGAAAGCGAAACGTCGGATTTAAAATTTGATACCGCCAGCTTGTAGAGAAGAAAAAGTGGCAATAAGAATGTGACATTTATTTTACTTTCTCTCTTCAAACAAAGGCAGGAAAAAAAAATAAAATAGATGATTTTCGGTTTTTTACGGATATCTTCGGAAGTAGACGGAATTTTCTAAATTTCTCGAAGACATATCATTCACCCTTAAATCGTGCAACTTTGTCCCAATTTAACCGGCCTCGTATCTCTTTCGGTTTTCGAGATACCCATACAAAGAAACGAATTTGTAGCACCCTGCATATACAGTAGTCTCGCCATAGTGATCATGCTATATAATGAACTATCCTACTATCCACTCCAGTGAATACAAAAAAAAAACGTAAAATATTTTTTGGTGGGCATATCGAAAATTATCTTGTATTTTAAAAAGTGTGCACTGTGTTTTTCCACAAATGCCTCAGTTTAAAAGAAAACATCTAAAATTGCAAGAAAAGGAAGAAATCATAGAATTATTACAATATGGCGCAGCACCTATACCTATACTTATCCATAGGAAATACGGAGTTGCTTCAATCAAAAACAAAATACATAAACTTTTGAAAGGCATTGGTAGTACGTTTACTGGACCTGGATTAGATTTTTTCCAGCGGGGTTTATGAAAGATCGTATTGGATAAGCATGTAATTTATTTACTCTCCAAAAATCGCCTGCGCAACTAAAGTCAAAAACGAATCGCAAAATGTTTAGAAGTAGATGGGTGTCATTTTGAACACCTTTTCAAGCACTATCGTTGTTAAACTTAAGGTATTAAGGGGGTAAATGACAAAAATGTTTTAGAATTTGTCCCCCAATCTCACTATTGCGGTCCTAAAATTTGAAACATTAGGTTTGTTCCATTGATTTGTATAGGAGTGGATAAGCAATAGCCGCCTGTCGCACTATTCAAAAGTGGCAACCTATGGGCGAAATAACAGGTTTCTGCGCATGACAAAATCGATGCAAAATGAAAAACGTAAACAAAAAAGATACCGTTTTGTCATGCGCACTAAAACACTTGCCGTCTCAGCAGGCGTCGGTCAGGATCGAACTTGGCTTTTGTCTTTGACGTGTTTTCGTTTTGACGGCGCGGGGTTTTGAGTCATAATTCGAGTTTTTACTTTTTTACTTTCTTTGGACCTAGTGTCTCTAGTTGCTTAATTAGTTTTAGATTAGTGGTTCACGTTTGTGGTTTGTACTGTACGTAACCTATTTTGATTTTCGTTTAAATTGAACAATACGCACATAAACAATGGGCGATGCTACCAAAATAGAATCCTGAAAGGGTATGGTTGTGTTTTGTAGTAGTAGAGGCAAAATACCCGGGATTTCCTATTTCAAGTAAGTCTTATTATTATAAGTATTACTTACACTGAAAAAACAAATTGATTGGCCCAACTGCGTACGCACTTGAATCAATTGCGCCATGCATTTGATATATGCCAAATGCATGGCTCAATTGACGCAAATTCAGGACGCATTTGGGATAAACGCCTAAAACTCCTTGTTCCAAAAGGGTATGTTCTTGTCATAAAAGCACAGCAATTTGTATGATTTTATGCCAAAGTTTCAACTCTATCTTCAAAGTCCATTATGATTTTTAATAAAGCACTGCGAATTTGCGACAAAAGTACTGCGAATTTGCAACAAAAGTATTGCGAATTTGCGACAAAAGTATTGTAAATTTGCTAAAAAATACTGCGAGTTTGCTATAAAGGCACTTCGAATTTACGACAAAAGTATTGCGAGTTTGCGAGAAAAGTATTGCGAATTTGCTAAAAAGCACTGCGAATTTGCTATAAAAGCACTGCAAATTTGCGGCAAAAGTATTGCGAATTTGCAACAAAAAACCACGTCGAATTCCTCCTAAAAGCATGCGAGTTTATCTGTACAGGGTGATCAATTATGTGTACACCTCAAAAACTATTTTACGACTTTTTAAGCGGATTAGCAAAAAGGTTTTTGAGTAAGTCCACATATAACTGATCGCCTTGTACAGACAAGCTCACATGTTTTTGGGAGAAATTCGCCGTGGTTTTATCTCACATCGCTCCATATACTTCTCAAGATACTCGATTTTAAAGTAACTTACCCAAATAGCAATTATAACATTAAAAAAGTGTTCATATCAAAAAGTCCATGGAAAAATATATAACCTGAATATAATGTTGGTGTCGGTATAGAATGTATAGAGATAGACAGGAGGAATATCGAAATATAGTTTTATTAGCTTCTTTTCATGTAACAAAAATAACACGTTAACTTTTTTATAAGAATAACCTACACTAGGTAACAAAGACACTTGACTTATTTAAAATAAACAAAAACACTTATAGGAAGTGAAATATTTGACAAAAATGTACCTTGTTGAAGGTACAAAAAAATAAAAAGATCACTCTTTAGTAGTTTTGTATATACTTATAATTGTCTAATACGAAGTTGGTAACAGCAAAACACATTAGCTATTGAAAATAAACAGATGCACTTATGAACTGAAATGTTTGACAAAAAAGTGACTCTGTTGAAGATACAAAGAAAATGAAAAGATCACTGTTTAGTAGTTTTATATATACTTGTACTTGTCTAATACGAACTTGGCAAACAGTGAACCACCGCATCTCCAGCAAAAAGTTGCAATGCCAAACCTACTTATTTTTAAACAAAAATTATCAACACTGATCCAGCTAATCTCTTCAGCATTTTTGGTAATTACATCAGGTTCTAAAGGTTTGATTTACCATCACCAATCTTTCAGGCTTTGGATAGCTTTTGTCAACTTTTTATCTCCCATAATATTTTGTTCGAGAATGCCTGCTTCTTCTTTTTTTGGTAATAATTTGATTATATCTAATCCGTCAATGTTTTGCGCTGCAAGAAAACAAATCATAGTTTAGCCAAGGGACGATCTGACAATAACCCAAACGGATATAAGTTTAAACCAATAATAATAATTAAAAAATCATAATGTATTTTTTTTAAATCGGCCCTTAATTTTAGCAACAAGACATGAGTATATAGAAGCAATAAAGAGCCGGGCCCAAAAATTTTCACGAAATTGTAACAAAATCCTAAGATTTTGATGTCAGAGACTAAGACTTTGCTACAAATGCTTGCGCGTTTAGCCAATAAGCAGAAATGTTTTTGAAAACTTCCGTCGAAACACCAGCATTCTATTGAAAAAAGATGGACACACTGACGCACACCAACGTATGGTTTGCAAGTTATCTGATGACTTAGGAATTTTCTGAGCTGATCGCTTCACAATTCAAAATGTTTATAGTGGTTAATATTATTACGCTACAAATGTACTATTATGTGTATTATATACATAAATTATTATTTAATCATAATATAGAGCGGCATTATTAACGTATAATTTTAAGATATATGTCACGATAAAACCTATAGATTAGTTAAAAGAAAGATTTTAATCCACCAACATTGTTGTCATATAAATTTTTAAGAAATCATAAATAGAAGAAAACTGTGCATACATACATACCTTAACATTTTGATAACGCCAAATCGCCAAGAATTCTTTCACATTACTCATGATCATGTATTCACCATGGAAAAGACACACGCACCTGTTTGATTCGATGTTCAAGAGAAACTGACCACCATCGAGGTGTAGGAAACCACGCCTCTCGGAATGTACCTATACCAAAAGCACAGACCCGTTACCAAAAGCATGGCATTTAGCTCTAGAAGCTCCCGAATTTGACATAAAAGCATATCATTTCACTCTCCGGATAGGAGAAATAACACGGAGAAATTGGCCCAAATTCAGTAATTTTGTGCTAAAGACCGACTTGGTAACAAAATCACGGCTTTAGCCAGAAACTCCCTAATTTGACTTAAAAGTATCTCATTTGGCTCAAAGGCATAATAGGGCAAATGCGCGGTGAATTTGACTCAATTGCAGTGGTTTCGGTTAGCGCAAAAGCAATGCCATTGAAATTAAGGAGTCTCCCTTGCCACAAACGCAAAAAGGGCAATTGCGCGAATTCATTTGCCATTAAAACATCAGTTTTTTCAGTGTATTTATACCTTATTGTTTGTTTCACTATGCTAACTGGGGCCTATTTTACAATCGGCAAGACTCCTCTACCGAATATTTGGTGAAATAATCACGTTCGAAGTCCGGGCCTGCCTATTTACCTTCACGGTGCAACAGCTAGCTCCTATTAATTTTCTAATGCGCAAGTCCAAATAGAAATATCTTTGTTTACATTTCGCGGTCGTAAATTTGCCATGTTTGGTCTATTTATTGCTTATCCACTCCTATACAAATCAATGGTTTGTTCTAGCAGCGATTTCAAACGGTTTCAAACCATTCGGAGTTTGCTCATAACGATATAAGCGTCGCTTATATCGTTATGCGCAAACTCCGGATAGTTTGAAACCGTTTGAAATCGCTGCTAGAACAAACCTATTATTTCCAGCCGTTTTTCAGATTTTGCATTTTAACACTTTAAAATCCTCACCGTGTAGTTTGTTTTCTAATAAACTACCATTGATCCTTTCACAACTGTAAAATACATTTATTAAGACTAGTGCTTGTTTCTTATATTCCTAGAGGAAATTATTTTGAATGTTTATATAATATTTTATTTTCATTTCGAAATTTTAAAACTAAATAAACATTTCTTTAGTTGTATTCGAAATATATGTTATTAGTATACTGCTCTATCGATTAATAAAGCGTATATATGTTACCTGTCTCATATTTAGTATTAATTCCACACAATTTATTTTTGGTAAGGAAATAATGTCATCTAGATCAACCATCCATTCTATCTCCCAGGAGCCCCACAGGGTGCATTTATTTATTCGGATGACATGTCTAGAAAAAGAAAAAGCAATTCATAATTAGATAATATTCACATGAAGAAGAATATTGTTTATTCGTCTTACGGGGTAATTTGCGTTAGTCTAGGACAGTGTTTCTCAACCTGGGTTCTGCGGGATCCCAAGGTTTCGCAAACCGGGTTTTCGAGTTCCACAAGTATATAAAAGGAAAACACAAAAGAAACAGTAACATCACCCCACAAAAAATGCAACATATACTATTAATTTGTACTATTTCTGCATTCCTGCACTGCATGATTTTGTATCTGAGTCAAAGGCTTCACTTTCAACATAAATGGGTTCAGTTCAGTTGTGAATACTCAAAAATTGCCAATTGTGTCGTAAAAAAAATGAAGCAAAATTTTCGAAGTATGCTCTTACAAAGACTGATCAAAGAAGTAAACTCAATTCTGAAGCAGATGTGCGGATACAATTTTGAAACATTCAACATGATTTTGACGAACAATCTCATACAAACAAGCACAACCATCCCTTTAATCTTAGATTAAATGCTAATCATTAAAGCAAATGCATTTTTTTTTTGAGGGACTAATATATTTTATTCTTACAGTTGTTTTTAATTACTCTATATTTGGAAGCTACAAAAGTAGCATGTATAAAAGGCATAAGCAATCGGTGTCCATAGAAATTGGAACCAAATTAATGTATTTTTTTCTATAATAACAGTATTTTGAAGGGAAATGTAAATATCATATAGTTTAGGTTCCTCGCTCTACAAACGGTTGAGAAACACTGGTCTAGGGATGCACTTCACGCAGTTCCATACAAAGTTGTACCTCATTATAAAGCGCAACATTTCAGTACCAACTTGAGGTCAGCTTAAATGGGAAGGGATTGAAAAAACTTCACATTCTTTGACATAGGTTATTTCGAATTAACTGGTTCTCCCGATGGCAGAGTACGTTAGTACCTCTAAATAAGAAAGCTAACAAGCAAATGAGACTATCGTTCTTGTTTTCTATATTTTTGCAATATTATTTTAACAGATGTCAAAAATGTCCACTATTAACCTCTTGACAGACCTCGCACTGCGATAATTGCCAGTGATTTTTTTCTCACAATTTTTCTAGACTATCCGGATTAGTTGTAGGCATCTGTTACTTTGATGAATAACTCCATGGCTTGAATTCGAGTCTATGTATGGGAAACTCGAAAACGGTAAGATACAGTGTCGGTCAAATTAGGGCAGAATTGCGCATTTAAGTGCGCTTTCCTGAGCTTATTTAAAAACGGATTTCAAACTGAATTGCACTTTTGCATTGCCACTTTTTCCGCTCTATTACTATTACGCCAAAGCAAAATGTGTAATTTGAAAAAAAAAATAATAAAAACATATTCATATTCATAACGCCAATATTATCTGAAAAAGGATAAAAACATTAAAGACCGTATTTAAAAAAAGAAAGTGGATGATAATCGTTTGAACATGAAACGTAGGATTCCACCATTGGATCGAACGGAAGAAGTGGCAATGCAAAAGTGCAGTTCAATTTGAAATCCGTTTTTAAATAAGCCCAGGAAAAACAAAACGATTTTTCAAAATACTCGGAAATACTCGGAATTTTAAAACTTTCTAAGTCTAAGCGGCATATTGTCAGACACCTAAATGCCCAATTTTGCCCTAATTTGACCGACACTATCTCTTTACGGTTTTCGAGATCCCCATACATAGACTCGAATTCGAGCCACCCTGTGCATCGTAATAAAAATGAAGCCAAAGCCATGCTTCATCCTGGTCAATATTTGGATCGTAACCTTCTTCCATTGCTCTTCGTTTAAGTTATCCATCCATGGGGATGATGGGTAGGTGAGTAAGTTTGGGATTTCGATTTGCCCGGTTGTTTCGTGATTGATCCATTAAGGAAAAAGCTCGCTTTGTAACATCAAATGTGGTTGGCTTGAGTGACAACTAAAATTTTGCTGGCAAAATTGTAATGGGGCAGCTTTCATGAAAATAGCTTAGGTGCTTCACTAACACAAATTCAAAGATTTTTATGCAGTACAGTACTGGTGAAATGCAATAATGCTAATATGAAATACGATATGTTACAAATAATTTTGCTTTCATTTCACCGTTTTTGTTAAAAATCTATTTTTTTTTCATTTTAATCTCTGTTCAACATAGATACTTCGCGAGTTAGCTACAAAATGTTTATATTCAATTGCTTCCTGAAAAGTTTCTTTTTATAATTTTCATTGCATTAAATATGATAAGAATAAGAAAATATTAAATAAGTTTGCTTTGATTGTTGCTAGCTAATGATGTTATTTTTTAAAACTATCAAATATTCTGATTTACAAATATTTTATAGTAATAGTAAAATAATGTAACTTTATTTTAGTAGTGCCCTAACGAGCCACTTTACGTCAGCAGAATTATGCCATATACAGTACTCTAACTCAAGTGAATCACTTGATTCTAGAGGATACCAATTCTACTTTGGCTTTCGGGCTTCCGCAGGCGCAGAGTACAGATGGTGTCGAATGTATCAGAATTACCCATGTCACAGAAAATATAGTTTTCTGTGCCCATGTCTTTACGGTCCAGCGAATTGCTTTCAACAGATCTAGTGGTGCAGTGGTCCAGTGGTTAGATGCTGCGCTTGTGATACAGTGCCACGGGTTCGATTCCAGTGGCAAGATAGGCTTTTAATTTTTTTTTAAGATGCTGCTGCTGCTTTACGTGTGGGCTTCGCTGGACCGCATTTACCCAGAAATTTAGTTTTAAATGCTTCCGCACCACCCAACTAAGGGCATCTGATCTCAGTCATATTCGACTGTTCCATTTCATCCCCCTCCTGCAGTATTTCGGTGTCTAAAAAATGCCTCTCTGTTGTCCGGAAGTGAAAAAGTGTGCTGAATGAGTGTTGGCTCAATGGCAATATATTTTTGACTCTTCAAGGTATGGCGCGTCGAGCACGTAAAGTAGTAGCTATGAGCTCAACCTTTGCAGGCACAAACAGAAATGTGCATTTCTTCTGGCTAGGACATCCGATTCTTCCTTGTGGAGAAACAACGGTCACTGAACTGTAGACACGTGTTCACCCAAAACGGCGACAAAAGAGCCGCTACAAAACGCGTGTTGACTCGACCGTTGACGAAACGAAAGTCCCATTTTAAGGTTATGTTCATGTTTGTAAAGATTTTCCTTCATTTTGGGCGTGCCTTGGGTTAGTTTTGGTTCGTTTTTGTTGATTGCGCCACCGTAGCCAGCGGAGGGCTAGGCGTGAAGTGACATATTAGAACGATAACTATGGGTTGCTGCGAATTGCGCATGCGGAAGCCCGAAAGCCACAGTAGAATTGGTACACTCTAGACATAAGACACGGAATCGTACGTAAATTCCTATGACCACTTATGAAGATGAGAAAAAAGCACAGTTAACGTGATTAGAAAGCGCCTTATATCATACGCGTGTTCAAAAATGTTTCAAAACAGACGTTGAAAAGTGAATGATTTGATTTGACATTTTAACTTGATAGATGTGGATGGCGCGACGAGTACTTTTCAACACACGTAGGGGAAAAGCTGGCAAGTTTGGCATAACGAGTAACTTCGTCGATCCTTCTATTTCCTAATTACGCTGAACTATGTCGTAGATCTCTTAATAAGATTCTTGGAAACAACAACCTCAGATTAGATAGGTGATAGTTTTCTGTCAGATGATGGCAGGTTACTTCTAGTCTGGGATGAGTTTTTCGACATTTCCGAACCCTACGATCATTTTCCCGTCTCCGCTGAAAGCTAAAAGAAAACCTTGTCAAGGGGGCGTTTCTATTAAGAATATTTAGCGAGCAATGACCTAGGATCGGAATGCCAAAATCATGTTAACCAAACCAATTTTAATTATCCTAATTTGGAACACCCGGCGGTACTAAAAGCGAGGTTGGAATTTACAAAACATGTTAAAACGTTAATAGCCACATTAAAATTTTTGGCGACTTAGGAATTTTCGGGGTTCTTAGTAAAAACATTCTAACAGCTAATGGCTGGGCAGGTGCTGTATCCAGATTTTTCGACGAGAATACCAAGCCTTGAAAGATGGTATAAAAAGCTAAATATCTTTGGGAAAGAGTAAGTCAGAAAATATTATTCACGTGCGATGGCCCAAGAGGGGCCTCGAAAAAATAGTCTGAAAAAGTTTCCACGCTGGGTAAATCGTTGCGCTGCTCAAAAACACATGAGAACTCGGAAAAATTAGTAAATGGAATCTGAAATATACAAAACATGTTCAAACGCTAATTGTCATATTAAAATTTTCGGCGATTTAGGAATTTTAAGTGTTCTTAATAAAAACATTTTAATAGCTGGGCAGGTGCTGTGTCCAGATTTTTGAAAGAGAAAAACAAGCCTTGAAAGATGGTACAAAAAGCTAAATATCTTTGGGAAAGAGTAAGTCAGAAAATATCCTTCACGTGCGATAGGCCAAGAGGAGCCTAGAAAAATAAGCCTGAAAAAGTTTCCGCGCTCGGTAAATCGTTACGCTGCCCAAAAACATATGGGAACTCGAAAAAATTAGTAAAAATGTATCTATCACGAATGATACGCAGTCCAAATGGCTAAACAGTATTGATCAAATCGTGAAAAGTGTCATTTTGTCGGGCTCGGAAAAGTATTACATGAAACGCTGTTCGAAATTCATCACTCGTCGTGAGAGAAGGTGTACTAAAATCTATTAAGGCTCAAGCAGGTTATGGAGTAGCAATAAGACCTGGAAAGAAAGTTTAGCTATAATACATAATGATTAGGGTATCTGTGTTTTTCGAAACATCTGATGTATATCCTTAGTAAATTTTTTAACTGTCATTAAAACTCACTGCTAGTGCCAAACTGTATTTCATTTATTAGGAAATGTGGAATTTTCTCACCATCTTTAAGAGATGATTGATTTTAAGCTTGGGCTTGGGGGAAAGTCAGATAAAAAGTAAATCACAGCGGGATAAGTGTTAAATAATATTAATTAGTTTCTTCTTATTATGTCACATTTTATTTGTCTGGCGAACTCTTAAATAACTAGGTCATAACCGAAACTACCTGTGCATATTTGGGGTCAACCATTGAATTAATATGAAATGCTTCCTTAATTTGTGTGCTCCCTTAAAAATTGAAATCTCGATTAGTATTTAGAAGCGGAAACTGGTTTGACCTACGCTTATTTCCGTATCAATACGGTTACCTTTGGGTACAGGATATGTAGAATGAAACAACTGCTTAGGTGGAATAAAAAGATCGTTGCTCATGGCGTCTAGGTAAAATATTTTCATAACAATAAGGTGTCAACACATTGGTACTGCGAATCCGGTTAACAGAAAATGAACAGGAATTGAAGAAAAGGCCGCTAATACAGTAGGTAAGCCAAAAGGTGTAATAGGCGTTCATTTCAATAAGAAGATTAGTTTATGAGTATGCTGTTGCAAATAATGTACCACATCCAATTAACACGTTTCAGAAAACAGCTGGCAAAGATTGACTATAGGCTTTTATGAAAAAAAAAAAAAAAACGGAGAATCGATGGTCAGTAGATATTTTTCTGCTCAAGGAGGTTAAAGCGAGACATCACTTTCCGTTGGACAAAATTTTCAACGTAGACGAAACCGGCATCACTTGTGTGCAGAAACTCAGGAAAATTATTGGCAAGGTATAAATTAATAAAACAACTTGGAAGAATCACATCGGCTGAGAGAGGAAAAATCTAACGCTTTTGGGCACCATTATTGCTGGGGGAGTACAAATGAGTCCCCAATTACCTATGGGTTCCTATTTTAACACCATAGGGTTTGCTAATCCGTCACGCTGGAGAGATGCTAATTTGTTCTTTGCGTACAATAGACATTTCATAACATGCGTACGGCCGTCGAAAGCTCGCCTTGTTCTTCTTTTGTTCTATGGACATGGTAGTCACAAATCATTAGAAGTCATAAATTTATGCCATCAGAATGGAATTATCATGCTAACATTTCCAACTCATACGTGTAATATACTAGAACCTCTAGATGTGGGCATTTTTGCACCTTTCAAAATATATCTTGCTAAAGAAATGGGAAGATATATGACGGTTGTCCCCCGCGAAAGAATAATGGAATATATTCTTGAGCCTATCATAAAAGAAACGTTTATCAAGAAATATTTTAAAATCTTTTGAAAAAGCTTGCAAAAGTTGGTTTAATCTAGTAAGAAAGTTATTTTATTGGGACCACAGCTTTTTGGCTTATCCAGTTACTGCGGATTATAGTTGTTTCGAGACCAAAAAAAACTAATTCGTTTGGCATCTTCCACACGCAAGTTCATGATATGTCATGTTAACATAACTGATATTCCTCCTTTGCCAAAACCAAAGTTTGCAGAAAGTAACTCAAAAGATCGAAAACAGGAAAATTCCGAAGAACTGACCAGCACTCCTTACAAAAGTAATCTGGAAGAAAAAGCAATCAGTAAAGAGCAGCAAGCGAAAAGGCTATGACCAAACGAGGGATAATTAATGATATATGATAATATGTCGAAATCAAAGAGACAAAAAGCAAAAGCAAAGAAAGCGTTTCCGTTGTAGACAGTGATGAAGAAACTCTTTATGGCTGTATTTCGCAATGGCGAAACTCAGGAAGCCTGGACACAGTGTAAGTGCTAGGCAGTATGCCCATGAGGATTGAGTGATTATATTAACGAAACTGGAATCTTTATTTACGGTTCATATAGAGACTAATTTATTTACCGAACTTGCCCGCAACTATTGAGGAAATTCATCAATTGACCATGTATTATATTTTTACAAATAAAACCTAAGATGTCTAAAATATTTTGTACTTTTCATATAGGGAAATATATTGACAAAAGGACAATCTATATTTGTGAAAGATGAACTTGATACTACTCTCTTTATTTATCATTTCACAGTATCAAAGCTTAGCCTGTCGAACTTGCTCGCTTTTTCCCTATTGAAAAGTAGGGGAGCGAAGGGTAATCGCGAACAGCGGTTAATGCCGAACATCCATTTTTATCCACTAATGCCATCTATTGGATTCTACATACAATTCAGTATGAAAGAAAACTTTACCACAAGTTGAAAGGTCGAGTGCAAAGGAATCTAGCTTGCTGTTTATAAAAGTTATGGCGATTTGTAAATTTGTATGGGCCGTGTAATTAATACGACGCGTGCTAAATTAAGGTAAGAAAACTTTGTATTTTTGTATTTTAAAATTGTTCGTGGACGGTTATGATGCCTAAGCTATTTCCTATCTATAGGAACACCAGTTTTATCAAAGGTTGTGTTTTTTTATGTTTATAACCTGAAATAATTTCAAAATACATTTCGGGTAATCACGGACACTGTTCGGCATTACCCGACGTGTTCGTTATTTCCCTATAGTAAAATAACTCAATAGTAATAGTTATTAGTATATTATTAATAATAATTATTACGTTGTTTTCAGATGCCTAACAAACGTGAAAGAACAACAGCTAAATGTTCATGGTCTGAAGATAATATGAAATCTGCAATAATAGCTGTACAAAATGGAGAAGGACTGAGAAGTTCTGCAAGACGCTTTAATGTACCTGTAACTACTCTCCAAGAAAGGGCTAAGAAGGGCCACTAATATAAAGCAAAGATGGGAACCCACACAATATTTAATGAGGAACAAGAGCAAGAAATTGCCGATCACTTGTTGCACTTAGCCAAAATGTTTTACGGATTAACACCAGTTCAATTGCGACGCGCCGTTTTTTCGTATGCTGAAAAATTGACCCTGCCTCACCGATTAAACCGGGAGAAACAGGAAGCAGGAAAAGACTGGATGTCTGGATTCATTAGAAGGCATCCAACGCTTAGTTTTAGAAAACCTGAAGCCACCAGCATTAACCAATAAAGAAGATATTGGAAGATTTTTTGAAAATTTAGCAATTTTGACGGAAAAATTTAAGTTTTCCCGAACTCGTATATTTAATGTAGATGAAACCGGTATCACGACGGTTAATAGACCTACTCGCATAATTGGTCCAAAAGGGGAGAAGCAAATTGGAGCAGCAACCAGTGGTGAAAGAGGGATTCTTCCCTCGGTGATATTCTATCACTGTGTGTTGCTGTATGAGTGCAAGCGGAACATACACTCCACCATTGTTTATCTACCCCAGAAAATGAATGGTCCCTGCTCTAGAATGAAATGGCTCACCTGGTTCAATTTATACATGTACCAAAAGTGGTTGGATGACAAAAGAGGTGTTCCTCATTTAGTTGAAACACTTCGCTAAAGTTAATAATGCCCAAAAAGATAATCCCCTTCTCTTAATTTTAGATAATCATGCAAGTCATATATCACTACCGTCTTACGTTTTGCAAAGGTAGCGGAATCATTATGCTGTCAATACCTCCCCACACGTTACATCGCATCCAACCCTTGGACTTTACATTTTTTTCATCGCTAAAAAAGGCTTACGATAATGAATGTGACTTATTTTTGAAATCAAAACCATATGAAACAATTTTGATGACTGATGGTAATACCATATTCACCAAGGCCTACATTAGAGTCACCAATGCAGAAAAAGCCATCAAAGGTTTCGAAAGGGAAGGAATTTTTCCTATGGATCCTGGTGTATTCCGCGAAGAGGATTTCTACAGTGTAAGTAATGAGTCAAACGACCGAAAATATTCCTCCACCTGATGCTAATGAACACATCAATGAAATAGTTCATACGACTAAAAAGCCCCTAAAAGAAATGTCAACACCTGTAAAAAACCAAATCCCACCAGAAGCCGTATCTAGTTGCTCTAACCCTATACCTGGTTGTTCAAAATTCCCCGACTAGTCTACTGGTACTGTTGATAATTCAGAAGACCTTAATGAAAACGACTCGGAAAACGATCTCGATCAGGGCAACACTTCGTTTGTAGATATTGTGCCTTTATCAACTAAAGCAAGCATAAATTCAAAATAGCAACCATTGACTAAGCGCCAGAAGCAAAAGTCTGAGATCCTCACATCCACACCTTTTAAATCAGTATTAGAAGAAAAACAAAGAAAAAGAGTAGCGAAAGAAACAAATTTGGAAAAACGAGGAACAAAAAAACAAAAAACTAAAAAAAAACGACGGTTAGAAAAGTTTTCGATTCATCTAGTGAAGATGAAACAGATGAGAGTAAACTGTGCGACGATGATGAACTTGATGATATTGATCCCCAAAACATGGACTTTGACGGCAATGAAGGAGAACCCTGCTTAGTTTGTGGGGAATATGGAAAGGACCAAGTATGGTATCGATGTATTTCCTGTGGAGGCTGGGTACACAAGTTATGTAGTGGAAAAAATACCCCTATAAATTATATTTGCGATGTTACTTCCGTTCAATAAAAACAATTAGATAATTATCCAATTTTGTGTTCACTTTTTAATCCGTTAGGGTTTCCATTGTCATTTAGCTCAATCGGTAGTTACCTAGTAACAATAGATCCGGATTTATTGTTTTTTTCCCTTAAGTGTTCGCAATTACCCTTTTAGTCCGTCGGATGGAGCGCGAAAAGCCTTCTACTTTCGGAGCTAAAAAAACTGAGGTATAACCAAATGGGACCTTCACCATTTAAAAAAGCATGTTTTTTTACATAGAAAATGAAAATTGACGACTCTCTCTATTGGTCGAGACCAAAGATATAGGCAAAAAACTAAAAAAAACGGATTTTTATTTTTTTATTTTGAACACTCATAACTTTTTTTCTAAAGAAGGTAGAACAACATTTTTTTTTTTAGTTTTATTCCCCATTCAATTTCCTTTGTTTTGGTTTATATTTGATTAAAAAAAGTTGTAAACTATATAAAAAAAAACAGTAATATTTAAAAAAAGACAACAATTTGCCAATATTTTTTAAACTCACTTTATCATAACTTTCTTATGCAAGGAGCTATTTAATTTTTTTTTGCTTTAAAAACTACGCAATTTAATGGACTTCATTTTGTCTCGATTAATATGTGGTCTATTTTTAAAAATAAAACCGATAGCGGCTCTTAAACGTCAAAGCGCGTGCCTCTGCGGCAGCTAGACGGCGCGGCGGTTTTTTTCCATCGCGATCGTTGACGTTGTACCCGCCAGGTACACAGGATTGAATTATTTTAATTTAAATTTAGTATATTTGCGATATATATTTTTTTTGCCTTTTTGTCGCTGGTAATATGCAATGTCAGCCATTGTTGATAATTGACAGATTAATTACAGTGTTGCCAAACGGTTTGTCGATTGCGTGTTAGTTCTCGGTTCCTCTTAATTTTTTTTAACTTAATGAATAATGTCGCTTTTAATCATAGATTATTTGACAGTTGCGGATTAGCACATTTTTTTATATTTTTTTAAACTTAAGCAACTCGGTTTTAAATTACCGATCGCTCGGGTGCGGGTTAGTTCGAGTTAGTTTGCAATTATCTTTTAAGCCACTTGTGAAGTCGTTTGGGATATATAGTTTGCACTGGTTAGTTAACATTTTTTTTTAAATTACGTGCGAAGCCGTTTTAAACTACCGGTCTCTTGTTTGCGGGTTTGTACTAGTTAGTTTGCATTTTTTTTAAAAGCCATCATAAAAATATACCTATCTAAATAATCCTTACTTTTTTTGATAGATAATGAAAAAATGAATCGATTGGTAGGTGCAGTCATATTTTATTTAGTTGAAAGGCAATATTATCTATGCCTATATTTGTATTGTAGATAAACAGTGTTGAAGTATTTTGGAATATCTAGTATTTCAAAAATGAAGCGTAAGGCGCGTTTATTTTGTCTAGAAACTGAGAGTATTGAAAATGTAATGGTGAAAAAACCAACTGTTTCTGGCTTTCAAACAATTTTAAAATGTGCAAATGAAAGAAATGACAATATTTTGAAAACAATTTTAGAATTAAAGAATGATTTACATGCCCGTTTCATATTTATTGCAGACAAACGTTTTGTAGCAAAAATAACATTGTAAATGCCAATAGCGAGATGCAAGTGATGGGTCTTCATGCAGTATTCAAAAACTAAAAGATCAGTTATATATATAAAAAAAATGTTTGATTTGTGGTAAATCAGGCACATTAAAGAGAAACCCTGTAGTTGCAATTTGCACAGGAACGGGTGCTAAAACTAGAAATAGTTATTTGTGTATTTAGAGCGCAAAGTAACGGATTGCCGGTTGAGAAAGAATGTTACTGCGCGACGCGTAGCGGAGCGCAGTAATCTTTCGAAAACGGCAATCTTACTTTGCGCTCGAAAAACACACAGAACTGTTTCTACAGCCGCATTTTTTAAAATTAAATGCAAATTTTTCTCTATACTTATCCTGAAATTTGCGAATGACTGTCAGTTTTGACATATTATGTTCGGGTTTCGGGCATATTTAGAACAGGATTGCCAGCAACAAACTGCAACAAACGTACGACTGTCATTTATTTATCTTCGGTTTCCATGACCATTCAGCACACTAGACGGAAAAAGTGAGAATTTCCTTTTCCATGTTCGCGCTAGAGCGCAAAATAAGGATCCACGGCATTAGTCGATTTTGCGATTTCATTTGAATTTAGTATTTAGTTATTTTGCGCGCGGCTGTAGAAAAATAAAATTGATGCTGCGACTTTAAGAGAATATATTGAAATACAAGGCAGATTATAGTTTTATGCAGATTTATTTGCAGCTGATGCAAAATATCACAAAATCTGCTATTCGAAATAATATTAGCACAAGAAATATAAAGTCTGAGCGAAACAAACGAGCGCCGCCGGTCGGCACCGGTTTTGAAAGAAGAAGATAAGAAGAATCACAGTGACTATCCGGAAAATACAAACCATGCCGCTGCGGAAGAAACACATTTTTATAGCAACCACGAGGAAGCTGATAGAAGGATTATTTTCCACATGGTATCCTCCAATAAAAACGGTCAACTGGTCGTAAAGTGTGATGATGCTGATGTTCTAGTACTATTAATTTATTATTATGCTACTCACGAAAATCTAAGTAATAGTAATGCCAAAGAAATATTTATGGAAACTGGTCACACAAATATGACAACTAACAAAAAGCGATATATTCCTATTCACGTCATTTCAAAACACATTCGCAAATTGGCATGTGAAGGCTTACCAAGTTTTCACAGCCTGACAGGATGTGATACGCCCAGTTCATTTTTTAAAATAAGAAAAACATGCTTGGAAAGTGTACTATAAAAATTGCGGCACTCACAAATTTTCCGAAATGGCGCCAGAAGAAGGAATAAAGTTTGCCAGAAGATTTGTAAGTTTTTTATACAAAAATAAAAATGCAAATAATCTGATTGAAATTCTGTTAAACCTTACAAATGAGAGCAAAAACAAGTTCAGGAATTGCCCCCTACAGAAGATGGTTTCAAACTACATGTACTTAGGTGAATTTATAAAGCAAAAATTCATAATAGATATACGTATTTTTTATTATTATGTGTAATTTTAGGTCATATTATCAGTCATTTATATGGGTCAATAGTCATGTTGGTGAGGTAACCAAAAATGATCCCTTGTTATATGGATGGACTTTAAATGAGGTCAATTTTATAGTTCTAAAAATGATGCCTCAATCTCCAGTTCCAGAAGATATACGGCAAATTATTTCCTTATTATGCAATGACAAAATCTGCAACACACAAAATTAATAATATATGTATACCACAATTATCTATTATTTTTCTAGGGTATTAGAATATTTTGGAAGAGAGTTAACGACTTACGATGTAGCCTCACTCCATGGTACTAATGAAAACTTGTATTTAAAACATTACCGCGGCTGTGGGTGCAACAAGAGCAGCGGTCGATCGCGATGGAAAAAAAAACAGCCGTCCAGCCCGACGCAGAGGCACGCGTCCCGACGTTTAAAAGCCGCTACAGGTTTTATTTCTAAGAATAGACCACAAGTTAGTCGAGACAAAATGAAGAGCATTAGATTGCGCAGTTTTTGAAAAAAAAAAACATTTAAATAGCGCTTTGCATAAGAAAGTTATGGCGAGGTGAGTTTAAAAAAATATTGGCAATTTGTTGTCTTTTTAAAATATTAGTGTTTTTTTAATATAATTTTACACTTTTTTTTAATGAAGTATATACCAAAAGAATGGAAATTGAATGAGGAATAAAACTTAAAAAAAATTGTTGTTCTACCTTCTTTAGAAAAATAGTTATGAGTGTTCAAACTAAAAAAAATAAAAAATCCTTTTTTTTTTCAGTTTTTTGCCTATATCTTTGGTCGCGACCAATGGAGAGAGTCGTCAATTTTCATTTCCTATGTAAAAAAACATGCTTTTTCAAATGGTGAAAGTCCCATTTGGTTATACCTCGGTTTTTTTTCTGTGCATCCTAGACCGGGCTTTCCGACGGACTATTTGCTCCCCTAGATTTCAACACTCGCGTCTACCTACAGCAAATTTTCGATCGCATTTGGCATCAGCCCGCTGTTGTCGTTCTAGTATTTCACTTCACGCGTGGCCCTCCGTTCGCTCCGGAGGCGCATCCAGCCAAAACTAACCCAAGTGTATGTCTAAAATCAAGAAAAACCAACTTTGAAAAATATATGAATTAGCACGTACGCATGCTTGAAGGCTCAAAATTGCGGTAGGTAGAAGCGAATGACTTCAACTTCAACACGCGTGTGAAATTCATCGTTTTCTTAACATTCTAAAGAGTGTGCCATTTTCATAGGTGATCGTAGAAAAAATATAGGGTGCATTATTACTCGTTTAAAAGTACGTTTTCAACACTTGTTAGGTAATATACTATATTTGACTTACTCTAGAGAAACAATTACGATACATTTTCCTGTCCTGTCTATCGCTACATGGGCCCAGTATCTGTCGTTAGAAAATCTTGAGTTTCCCACTATTTCTAATAAGTATTGACCCATTGACTCGTAGGCAGAAAATGGTGGTAGGCCCTTGAAAAATATATATACACGTTGTTATTTGCAAACATCATTCATTCATAAAATTAATACAAAGCTTATTTATAAATTATAACACCAATATATCATGATTTTCGAGACAACTTGAATAAAACAATTTTATTACATTTTTAAATTAGCACATATTATAGGTGTTTTTCTAACGTGTCAAAATCTCCTAGAAAATGTCAGAATACTTACTAATATATTCCTATATCTAGTAAGTCTTTGATGAAATCTTATCGGTTCCCCTAGCATTAAAGCTCTTCTCAACGCCTCTTTGGCTAACTCGACACAATCAGATTTGTCATCTGGATGTCTGGTAATTAGTGAATACAAAGCTTTTCCAGATGTTTTAAAGAACATTTCACCGTCGCATTGAATACTGACTGGAAATATACATGTAAAATATGACAAAAGATTCGTTGCTAATATGATTTAACA